>JASAMY010000531.1:0-82849 GCA_030248085.1 Paralinhomoeus sp. GSCO2_6
AATTCTGAGGGGGGGGGGGGGAGCTTGATTCCCCTGGGGGTCGCAGTTATGCTCTGTGTGGTGACTACGTAGTTTTCTTTCAGAAAGATCGACTTTAATCGATTCTCGCTTTTAGTGGTGCTTCCTACGGTGACAGAGTGCGTGACCGAGCGCCGTCCCAGGCAGACGTGGACGTAGCCGAGGAGGGTGCCCACGAGGGGAATGGGCAGGTAGGCGACGACGCAGCACTGCACCAGGAAGACCGTCTCCAGCAGCACGCCCATCAGGATGTCGGCGATCGAGCGACTGAAAGAGGCAGCTGCATTGCAAGCACTAGCTGACTAGTACCGCAGTCCGTCACGGAGAATTCAGAAGGTAGCCGTCTTTGCGTTTACCAAAAAGTACCCACTAACCCGATATTTGGGTCAACATTTCTCATTCTGAACTCTGGACCCCAACCCCGCACTTTTGGCTTGTGGCACCCGTGGGCCACCCACCACCACTGCCCCTTCCCAATCCCACTCGACCTGTTACAACAGGTATATGGGCGCTTTGGCACTTGAGGTTAGTAGACCACCAATCTCCATGTTTCTTCGCCCAACACTCCAATTCGGCACACCAGCGTTTTCAGATGCCTGCCGCAGCCCCATACCTGATGGAGGCGGCGGAGGTTGCGGCTCCCTCCTTGTTGCTGGACCTGAGGGCGGCGTTGGCGATGTCCTGCAGCCAGAGCACCATCACCAGTCGTGTCAGCAGGAAGGCTGGCAGGCACCAGAGCGCCGAGAATAGAAATGAGCCCAGCGCATGAGCCGCTGACGCGACCGCTGACCCTGAGCTGGTGTCAGACGACAGCCAGCCAAAGCAGGCGTTGAAGAGCCAGCGACACAAGGGAGCCAGCAGGTACTGGAGCACCAGAATGCACGCCAGGTTCAGGAGCACGCATTGGAACACGCTGCAAGCGAGACGAGACGTAAAGTGTTGTCACTGTCCACTCAGCCACTGACCATCCATACGTGTCCTTCCTTGGGGAGCTGAGTGAAATGTCGTTTCAGAAAAATTCGTCGCGAAAACCCGATCTGCCATCCGTGGGCACTTGCGCCCCGTTCAATCAATACGGCAAGGGGGGGGGATCTAGAGGGAGGCGAAAGGGGCGAGCGCCCCCATAGCTGGCCGGAGTGCCTGTGGGGAGGGCGGGTAAGCGGGGGACGAAGAGCAAGCTCGTAGGCGGGGGCGAGGGCAAGCGCGAGCAGGCAGGACAGGGAAGTTTAACAGATGTTTATTAATTATTTGTTTTCTTTAGATTAACGCACTACCCATACGCGCAAAATGTTTGCCTGCGGCGCTGTGGTGAGCGAACAAGTCACTCTTGGACGAGGGAATTGTTTTTGGGCCAGGATATAGGTTAGGTTGACGCTCCAATATGCAAAAAAAAATTGCCTGCGGCGCTGTGGTGAGCGTGCAACTCACCCTTGGGCCAGGTAGTATTCAATTCTTAGCGAACCTGGCCAATTACAATCGCCAATTACCGTCAGTTCTAGCTTAGAATTTCTTAGAAGAAGAATTCTGGCGAGACATAGTAATGACCAAATTTTCGCTGGACCTTTTGATTTTTTGACCTAAAGTGTGTATGGCTCTAAATAAATTTGTTACGCGCCTAAAGTGGTTGCACACCTAATTTTTTTTTGTTGCACACCTAATTTTTTTTGCACACCTAAACTGGACTAGCGCCCTAGTTGTGGCCGGTTGTGGCGGGTTCGTTCGCCCCCTTAGCTAAAAATTCCTAGATCCGCCTCTGCAAAACGCTTGCCACTTTTGAGAGAGCGATATTGGCTTTGGGAACGGTTCAAACAAAAGCTGGTCATGGTGGTGGTGTCGTCATGCCGAATCTGGCTTGGGTTGGGATGAGTCCGACAGTGCGGGAGCTATACATACCTATCCACATAATGTGCAGAGATTTTTAAACGGGTAAACAAAACACTGCAATTCTCACCGCGTCACCGCGCCCGTCTTGTCCTTGGGGGCGGGCGGTGCTAGAGGGCTCTTCCTGCCCTGGGGGCTTGCGGAGAGGGAGCCCTCCCTCCTCCTGTTAGCTTCCTCCCTCAGCTTTCTCCTGTAGGCCAGCGTCGTCATCTTCTGCGCCGGCTCGGAGCGCACATCGCTGCTACCACCGGCGCCCTTCGATTTCCGCTGCGCCGACTCCCGCTGCGTCCTGGCGTCCTCGCGGCGAATCTCGTAGAGAAACTTGAGACCGCGAAAAGAGTCGCTGACGCCGCACGCCACCTCCGTTAACAGTGGACGGAACATCGCCGCAAAAGGGGCATTGGATGCACGCTAGCTCTCGTGAGTCTCGTCCCTGAGGCGTTTGAAGTACCGCCACGCCACAACGCGTGCGTGAGGAGGGAATCGGAAAAACCGCTCCATGTGGGGAAACCTAAGCTCAGTGAACCAGTGAACCAGTGAACCAGTGAACCGAGAGAAACACACCATAATATTTTAAATGCGTTGACGCTCAGTGCTTAGCCGTAAAAGACTAACAACGCGATCACACACAATAGGCTTAGGCTAATAGGCTTAGACTCAGGATTTAGGTTCGGGTTCGTGCGAGCGTGCCCGTGTGCGCGTGCCTGTGCGCGTGCACGTGCGTGCTTGAGGATTGCCTTAGGCTTAGGCTTTTGCTTAGGCTTAGGCTTCAGGCTTGTGCAAGCGCGCACATGTCCACATGCCTGCGTGCCCGCGCGCATGCGTGCGCGCCTGAACGCGTGCACGTGGGTGCGCGCTTGTGCGTTTGTGCGAGCGTGCGCGCGTGTGAGCGTGCGGGCGTGGGTGTCCTTGTGTATCTGTGCGGTGTGTGCCTGCGCGCGTGCGTGCATGTGCTTGTGTGCGTGCCGCGCGTGCGTGCGAGGGTGCGTGCGTGCCTGCAGAGAGCACGTGCGTGCACGCCCATGCATGTTAGGTGTGCAGGCATGTGGACATGCGCGCGCTCGCACAAGCCTGAAGCCTACGCAAAAGCCTAAGCTTAAGCTGAAGCGTAAGCCTAAGAAATAAAATAAAATACAACTATAGGATTACTTAGATTAACCTATTGTAAAAATTGTGGCGTGTGACGCGTTGTTTTAGCATTTAACGGTTGAGCAACGAGAGTCAACGCATTTAAAACATTTTGGTGCGTTTCTCTCGGTTCACTGGTTCACTGGTTCACTGGTTCACTGAGCTTAGGTTTCCCTCCATGTGGGCGTAGGACAAAACACGCGCTCCGCGCTCCGCGCTCTGCGCTCGTGCGCTCGTGCGCTCCTGCGCTCGTATACGGTATTCTGAAAAAAGCAACCGCATTTCACAATTTTCCGCACGTAATACAATGTGTTGACACACTGTAGCATAAAACGACAATGTTTATGGATGTTGCGACTATCCTGAAGATGCTGTGACCGATTCCACACTTGAATTTTGAACTGCGGATGACACTTGAACCAGTCGCATTCCGAGCACAACGAGCACAACAGCTCAACAGCGCAGCACAACAAGAACAAGAACGCTACAACAACAATAAAAATGCATCGAAGGGGTCCCCTTCGTCCGTTGGCGGCTCGTCGCTCGTCGTCGGCAGAGACGGACTGCAGGACGCCGTCATCTGGTCTTTTCTTTTTGGTCTGCTCTTTTTTTTTTATTCTAGGCGGTGGGTGGTGGTGCTGGGTTTGGCAATTTTATTGGCTAAACCAATGCGCCGCAGGCGAAAATTTGGCACTTTTAGCAACTTTAAGTCACTCTGACCGCGGCCAGAAGGGGGGGGGGGTAACCCGATCGGGCTCTTGATGAAGGCCACTGAGTATCCGTGCAGGCGACCTTGGCGGAGATATTCGGCCGCGAGTTCACCGTTGGCGATAAGCGAGTCCGCACGGGCGGCCTCGCCGACAGGCCCAACGCGCAGTCCTTCGACGCGTGTGCCCAGTCGCTGTGCCCTTGGAGAAGATCAGCTC
This sequence comes from Paralinhomoeus sp. GSCO2_6, assembly GCA_030248085.1. Taxonomy (NCBI): domain Eukaryota; kingdom Metazoa; phylum Nematoda; class Chromadorea; order Monhysterida; family Linhomoeidae; genus Paralinhomoeus; species Paralinhomoeus sp. GSCO2_6. The sequence continues at coordinate 3,954 of JASAMY010000531.1, forward strand.
GGCCGACAGCAGCGGTCTCTCGATGACCACGCGGCAGATCAAAGAGATCTTCCCGGAAGGTGTGTTGATGGCGCCATGTGGATGGGCATGTGCATGATGATGATGATGATGGAGTCCTGTTCGTGAAGGAACGCCTCTGACGCTTCTGGAGGAATCGTACGAGGCGGCCGCCAGCTTCGTGCAGCACCACAGACAGGAACTGATCCGTCCCCACCCCCAAATTCCGTTCGCTTTCACCGTGATGACGAAGCAGGAGGGAGGAGGGGCTGGACAAGCGCGTCCAGTCAGACGCCGAGCTGCTCAACTTCGACTGCTCATGCCAGAAGAGGGGCGACGCCCGCAAGCGATTCTTCTGCGCCCACTCCTTGGCTGTGGCCGAGTACAACGGCGCCTTGCAGCCGTACCTCTTCAACGCCGCCGAGAAGGCGCGTCAAGAGAGCACGGCCGCCGCTCTGAAGCACATCAAGTCCAGAGGTGGTCTTGTATTTACCAGCACATGCAATGTAACGTAAATCCTCAAATAGTGCCCCCGGGGTCGTATTGTTTCAACCTCCTCTTACCCGGGGTCACTATTACCCTCTTACCCTCTTACCCGGGGTCACTATTAGATGATTGACGGTAGGTACAAATGTAGGTATATATCCATTGTACCGTAACCGTATGGTCCTCCGCCAAGTCACCAGCCCTTCAAACAGATTCCGGCCAAAAGAAAACGCAAAGGAGGTTCGATGGGCCGTCGAATACCGGGCCCACAAACATCGGCCACGTGGCGCCGCCGGCCTTCCTCTTTGGCACGAGCGGCGAGCGCTTCTACTGCGACTGCGGCTGCCAGACGATGGCGCCATCGGCGGACGAGCTCCAGAGGGTGCCGCAGTGGGCCACGGCGCCGCCGTTGCAGCGCTTCCAGGACTTGGAGCAGCCCTTCGTCATCAGGAGCCTCAAGGCCTTCCTGGAAGAAAAGAAGGTGCCCAAGACTGGCCAGCACCGCACCAAAAAGTGCTGGGGCTGCAAGGTTCCCTAGACTTGTGCCTCTCCTCCTCCTCTTGTGCCTCTCTCACGCGGCCCTCTAGAATCGAATCGGCTGGAAGGATCCGCCGCCGTTTGACGTTGTGTTCGTGCACAAGGAGAGGCACCCTTTCGAGGACTCCGCGGGAATGGAGCGCTGGACGGCGCAGAAGCAGGATTGCGCCCTGCACTTCCGACACGAGTCAGTCGAATGGCCGTGTCGCTTGTCGAATGCAAACTGGCGCGTGTTCCAGCTGCGTCGTCAAGAGTACGCGCCATGCTTTGGCAAGAACATGGTCAAGATGCTCTTCGAGGCGATGCCTCTCGTCGGCGAAAAGCACTGCAAACACGCGAAGGCGCAATTCGGCATCGATTGAATGATATCGATATGTCTACCCTAGCTAATCGCCACTGTGACGTCTGTTGGTCCGTGCGACCGTGCGTTTAGTGGGCCGTTCCGCCAGACCGATCGCGCCCAAAGTCGGCGGGCGGACGCAGCCCCTGGCAAATGGCCAGGAATTTCATTTTCGCGCGAATCGGCCCGTCCAATTTCGAGTTATTCCACTCCAAAGTTTCAAAATTTAGCACGTAATCGTGCGTTCGCCTACGCCGCCTCCCCGCCGCGTACGCGCGTCGGTCCGCCAGTCCGTGCGGCCGCGCGCGCACCAGTCAGTGGGGCGCGACCGACGCACGTACACGTTGGCCGCGGCGCTCCCCAAATTGGCGGCCGCGCTCGCCTAATGATGAGCGTAGGTACGCCCGTCGCTCCTTTGCACGCTAATGTGCGTCTGTGGCCCGTCTCTTAATGGGAACGGACGCGGCTGCGCAGTGAGGAGCGCGGCCGCAGCATCGTCGTAGGCCGGACAAACAACAGGTGACCTATACCTACATACATGTGCGCAGCGCACGCGCCCAGTGCAGCGCAGTGTCCACTCTAATCGCCACGAAGACAAGCAGTTATGCAAACTCTACTAGCCATTGCCGATTTCGCCTTCTGCAGCCGTTGCTGTACAACCACGACGAGAAGGTCGCCTCTGCCAATAGTCCTTGCGGGGTTCCCGACTGCACTGTAGATGGCGAGGAGAAGACGCGACGCAGCGACCGCCAGAACTGCAGCGCGCAGCCGCATTGTGTAGCGATTCATTTGATGGAATCATGGGTCTCACTGACTGGCTGCCTGGACCTGGCTAGGCATTTCTTAGGATGTGCACTGTCGTTTGTGCGTCCACGTACATGGCCCAAATGCAACTACAGATCAGCACATACTGTATTTGATCACCACGACCGACGCGCGTACGCGTTGGCCGTCGGTCGAGCTCAGCTCCACTAAAACCTGCGCCACAATGCTCTGTCTTCTGTCTTCTGTCTCGCCGCGCCACAATGCTCTGTCTTCTGTCTTCTGGCTCTGGCTTCTGGCTTCTGCCTCGGTTCTAGAATTTTGAATTTGTCCAGAGCCAGAAGAAGACAGGCGTTCAAATACGCGCGCCTTCCTTCGCGCGGAATGGCTTAGGCGTTCCTGTGCGGCGTGCAGAATCGCGTTCTGCACTACAGTACTTAATGCGCTGCAGGACCGCGCGCAATTATGAAAGAGGCAGAGAGCTCATTGTGGCGTGGCGATTTGTGCAGTAGCCAGAAGACAGAAGACAGAGGGCAGAAGCCAGAAGACAGAAGACAGAGCATTGTGGCGTGGGCTTAAGGGTGCAGCTGCAGTGGATGTTGGCTAACTGTCTGCTAGAGCGAGTCGCCACGTCGCCACGAGCGTGCGCGCGATGAAAACGCGCGGCACGGCCGCATTGGGCGGCGTTGCTGCCCACACAGTTGAAAACGCGGCTGCGGCGCGACAGAACTGGCGGATGACAACTGCGGTTACAACTACATATAACAACATGCTCCTCCGCCCCACGTCGAGGGCAATTTTGCTCACAAGACGACGATGGGATAAACATTTGTCTCGGCAAGCGGATTCGGTCCAGTTCTGCCTCTGAGGCGGCTGCTGAGCAGACGCGTTCCTCAGTGGGCGGGTTCGCGCAATGCGTAGGATGCTTGGGTCATTTTCTGCCCTTAGAAACGACAAACAGTCGACCTAGGTTCTAGCAAGGACGCAGTTGCAGCGGCCATCAGCCTCGGTCGACTCCTCCTTGCCTGCTACGAGCTACAGAGGGTGGCCGATGGTGCGACGCCAACCTCGGCTTCGCCGTTGACAAAACAGAGGCGGTTGATGTGCGACCACGACAACTACTGCGCGTTCGTACAATCGTTGGGCGTCGCCGCCGCCCCAGTTGTATACTTCAAGACATGCCTGGGGGTCCCATCTCCCCCTAGGTACTGGGTTTAAGGCTCCCCCCCCCCCAACGCGCCCCCCCCCCCAGAATCGTGGCAGCGAACTGGCCCTCGGCGAAGGCAGTTCTGCTCATGAGATGACGATGGTGTAAACAGGTTGCTTGGCCAGCGGCTTCAGTTTGGTTGTGCACCTGAGGCGGCTGCTGAGTGGACAATCTCCTCAGCTGGCGCGCTCGGGCAATGCGCAGGACACTTTGGTCATTTTCTGCCCTTAGAAACGAGCAACAGTCGACCTCGGCTCTACTAAGGGCGCAGCTTCCATGGCCTACTCCGCTAGAGCCAAAGACCTGCAGCCAACAGCATGATACCGACTTTGTTCGGCATCGTTGACAACGCAGAGGCAGCTGCTGTGCATTTGCTGTTGCTGTAATCGATGGGCGTTGTCGTCGCCCCAGTTGTCAACTCTGCTGCCCGTTCATTGGTTCATTTGCTACTCTCCTCATGATGCCACAAATTCTAGGGCGCTTTAGGGGGTTTGACTGAATACCGTAAACCCTATAATTAGCCCCCCCCCCCGGGGGCTAATTTTTTCATTCGAGCTCTAGGAGGGTGTATAATTATAGGGGGGGGGGCTAATTATAGGGGGGGGCTTATAAACTGGAAGTGTCGATGAGTGGGAAGATGTGTGGGCAAAAAGGCGCGTGGAGGCGATTTTTAAGGGAAAAAGGCGCTGTGCACACACGTTGGTACACTCTACCACACTCTCACACAGTCTCACATGCACATACGTGTACATCAATACTAATAAACGCCACTGAAACGACTGGGCGTGCAACGCAAATTGAGCTGTTCTACTGAGCCGATTCGCGCCATTTTTTCCATGGCAACTCGCAACTAGCACTTTCTTACTAATATTTTCGAATGGGAACGATACCTCTTAGCAAATTTGAATTACGCCCCTCTAAAGTCGGCGAACTGCAAATTTCCTGCCTATTACAGTGCGTCGTGTTTGCGGTACGCGTGTGCGTCACAGGCCCCTTCACTCCTACCCTACGCTGCCCCAGCGCATCTATGCGTCTGACTGCTTCTAAAGGCTGATTCACAATTAACGGTCTTCCCATCGGTCTCGGTCTCGGTCTCGGTCTCGGTCTTCCCATCGGTCTCGGTCTCGGACTTTTTGACCCATGCCAAATTGACGACGCGTTGCCTCCGGTCTTGCAATGATCTTCGGTTAAATGCGCGCCTGTCAGCGTATTAAAGAGCGTACTGTGGCCTTTGTTTTCGACCTGTTTCATTCTTAATGCGACTTCCGTAGGAAACAAAAAAAGCACACGCAGTAGACGACGGGAACGCACTACCACCAGACAAACAGACAGACATTGTGCGGCAGACGCAGACCGCCGCCAGCGCTTCTGGCCGCCGCCAGGGGCGCGGACGCCGCTACAGGAGCTGTCGTCAGCGCCGCCGTCGACACCGTTGCCGCTGCTGCCGACGCTTTCGCTGACGCTGCCGCTTTTGCCGACGCTTGCAGAAAATGTAGGACAATGCCGTCGTGCCCGTCCACCTTGACGTATGCAATGGCGCGCAGATTTTCCCGCCGCCGTGTCTTTAGAGACGTGCCGCCATGCCGCCGCCGTTTTTTTTTTTGATTTTTGGTATAAGAGCAGTCGTCAATTATCCAAGAAGACGGCGCCGCCTCCACCTGTTGAATACGACGCATCGTAAACTCTTCCTTGTTTTCAATTTCGGCTAATTTCCTAGTCGCTTTACCCTTATGCGAATACCGACAAATTCTTTGAGGGTGACGGCTATAGTAAAGCGTGACTACGGTAGCGCGCGCGTTCAACACGAGTTCAATGAAGACCGATGAAGACCGGAGCAAATGTTCAAAGTTCCCAACATCGTCGGTCTCGGTCTCGGTCTCGGTCTTCGCATCGGTCTTCGCTGTTTGGCATGGGAAGACCGAGACCGAGACCGAGACCGAGACCGAGACCGAGACCGATGGGAAGACCGTTAATTGTGAATCAGCCTTAAGCCCCTTTACCCCATCCTTGTAAACTGTGCTGGGTGGCGCATCAGTGCGTCTGTGCGCCTACGCGCGTGTACGCATGTGCGTCTATGGCGCGCGTCTCCTCTCTGCCACAGCGCGTCTCCGCCTCTGCCTGCTTCTGAAACTTCTTTTGCACACGAACCTCTAGCCCAAACTTCAACCACTTTCTACTTCCAAGAACCTCTTTACAAGCCTCTGATCTTCTAACCACTGATCTACAACCTTGCAAACTTTGCTGGACGAGCCATTTTGAGAGCGCATGCGCTGGTGGTGGCACTCGACAGTGGCTGAGCGACGGCGGTGGCACTCGACAGTGGCTGCTCCCACCGGTCGCGGCCCTCGACAACGGCTGCTCGCGATGGCGGTGGCGCTCGACAGCGGCTGCTCGCGATGGCGGCGGCGCTCGACAGCAGCTGCTTGCGCCGGCCGCGGCGCTCGACAGCGGCCGCTCGCGCCAGCCGCGGCGCTCGATAGCGGCTGCTCGTGACGGTGGCGGCGCTCGACAGCGGCTGCTCGCGCTGGCTGTGGCGCTCGACAGTGGCTGCTCGCGACGGCAGTAGCGCTCGACAGCGCTTGACAGCGGCAGCTCGCGATGGCGGTGGAGCTCGACAGCGCTCGACAGATGACGGCGATGGCGGCGGAGCTCGACAGCGCTCGACGATGACGATGGCGAGTAGCGCTTTAAATATTTGAATATTCCCTTGATTTTCTTTTTTAGTTCTAGCGCCTTCTGTCAAACGTCGCACTCGATGGGCCAGATCCTCCTCTTCCACGACCACGACCACGACCACGGCATCGCTCCACCAGACAGTGTCATCATCGGCGACACCGCCCTGTGAATCGCCGCGTGCGTGCGTGCGTGCCAGTAGAGCGGGTGGACCAATTCCACCTCTCATTTAGCATCCACGACTTGGAGGAGCACACAGAGAAGGAGGAGATGGACGTAGAGCTGGCTGAGGCCTAGCCAGCACTTCTGCGAACACATCGTCAGGTCTGTTGCTATCCACAAAGGCAAGACGTTCTTCATCGACCCACCACGGCAGCTCAGGTGCACCTCATCTAGCCCCCTCCCCCCCCCCCCCAAAGATGGGGGGACAGAGAACCGGGTTTTATCAGGCATTCAGGCAAGTCGATGCTTCTGTATCGACTTTTTTAATTTTGCTTTCTGTTCTGCCTTAATATTGTGTGTTGTGCTCGCATGCATGCATGCATTTGTTCAATGGTCTTCACCCCCCCCCCCCCTCATCCAGTGAGAGTCTAATTTATTTTAAATCTACCCCAACTGCAAGTTGCAGCACCCATTTAATTTATCATATCCTGTTTGCATTGCATTCATTTAATTTTAATGAGAATTCCAACTAATAACACAATTAATTTGTGCATCTGTGCAACCCTCCTCTTCTACCCCTCCTCTAGCCCTCCTCTAGCTAGAGCTAGAGTTTAATTTAATTGTTAATTCACTCCAACTGCAACTCCTATTTAATTTCTCATCAACTGTATTGAGTGTGTTGTGTTCGTCTAATTTTTATTGAGCATCCCAACTAATTGACGTTCTGTGCAATCCCTCATCTCCCCTCCTCTTCTCCTTAGGACTATCACATTTGCAACTATGGCCACATGACTAAGACTATGACTAAACCAGTGTCTTTATTTTTCTTTGCTTCTACTTTTCTTATTTTCTAAACTACAGTACTCTAGGCTTCTAAACCTCTGTACCACTAACCTGGTCAATACTACTAAACGCCACTGTCACACCCCTGGCCTGTCACGCTAATTTTGGAATTCTGCTGGGCCGATTTGCTTCATTTTTTCTATGGCTGTAGACAACTAGCACTTTGCTGTCTAACTTTTGGAATGGGCACGAAACCTCTTACCAAATTTGAATTACTCGTCTCTAAAGTTGGCGAACTGCAAATTCCCTGCCTATTACAGTGCGTCGTGTTCGCGGTACGCATGTGCATCACAGGCCGCTTCACTCCTACCCTACACTGCCCCAGGGCGTCTATGCGCCTCACTGCTTCTAAGCCACTAAACCACAGCCTTGCAAACTGTGCTGGGGCGCGCATCAGTGTGTCTGTTCGCCTATGCGCGTGTTCGCGTGTGCATCTAATGAGCGCGCGTCACCTCTCTTCTCTTTTCTTTCTGCAATCCGCTTTCTTCTTTCCTCTCTTTTCTTTCACAAACCTCTAGCCCAAACTTCAACCACTTTCTACTTTCAAGAACCTCTTTCCAAGCCTCTGATTTTCTAACCACTGATCTACAACCTTGCAAACTTTGCTGGACGAGCAATTTTGTGAGCGCATGCGCTGGTGGCGGCACTCGACAGTGGCTGATCGCGACGGCGGCGGCACTCGACAGCGGCTGCTCGCGATGGCGGTGGCGCTCGACAGCGGCGCTCGACAGCGGCTGCTTGCGCCGGCCGCGGCGCTCGACAGCGGCTGCTCGCGCCAGCCGCGGCGCTTGACATTGGCTGCTCGCGACGGCAGGGGCGCTCGACATTGGCTGCTCGCGACGGCAGGGGCGCTCGACATTGGCTGCTCGCGACGGCAGTGGCGCTCGACAGCGGCTGCTTGCGCCGGCCGCGGCGCTCGACATTGGCTGCTCGCGACGGCAGTGGCGCTCGGCAGCGCTCAACAGCAGCTGCTCGCGCCACCTGCGGCACTCGACAGTGGCTGCTCGCAATGGCTGCGGTGCTTGACAGTGGCTGCTCGCGATGGCGGCAGCGCTTGACAGCGCGCGACAGCTGACAATGTCGAGTAGCGCTTCAAATGTTTGAATATTCCCTTGATTTTTTTTTAGTTCTAGCGCCTTCTGTCGTCGCACTCGTCTGGCCCAGACCTTCCTCTTCCACGACCGTGAGCTCTCCGACTATGGCATTGCTCCACCAATATTGTACACATGTATTATGTATTGTACACATGTGTGTGAGTGCATTATTAGTTCAATGGCCTTCAACCCCCCCCCCCCCTCCACCCAGTGAGAGTTTAATTCATTTTTAATTGACCCAAACTACAAGCTGCAACCCCCTTTTAATTTATCATATCCTGAACTAAGTGTGTTGCACTCATTGAAAATTTGTGTTGCATTCAAATTTTAATGAGAATTCTGACTAAATAAAACAATTGATTTGTGCATCTGTGCTACGCTCCTCTTCTACCCCTCCTCTTCTCCTTCTTGGGACTATAACATTTGCAACAACAGTCATTTTGACTATGACTATGACTAAACCAGTGTCTTTATTTTTCTTTTCTTCTTCTTTCTTATTTTCTAAGCTACAGTACTCTAGGCTTCTAAACATCTGTACCACTAACCTGGTCAATACTACTAAACGCCACTGAAACGACTGGGCGTGCAACGCTGTAACTACTGTTTTACTGGGCCGATTCACGTCATTTTTTCTATGGCAACGCACAACTACTACATTTACACGTTAAACTTTTGAATGGGAACGATACCTCTTAGCAAATTTGAATTACGCCGCTCCAAAGTCGGCGAACTGCAAATTCCCTGCCTATTACAGTGCGTCTGTTCGCGGTACGCGTGTGCGTCGCAGGCCGCTTCACTCCTACCCTTCACTGCCCCAGGGCGTCTATGCCTCTGACCACTTCTAAGCCACTAAACCACAGCCTTGCAAACTGTGCTGGGGTGCGCATCAGTGTGTCTGTTCGCCTATGCGCGTGTACGCGTGTGCATCTAGCGCGCGTGCGTTTTTTCTGCTCCCCTCTTTTTAGGCACCCCTCCCTTCTTTTCGCAATCTTCTTGCTTCTGTTAAAGCCTCTATTTTCTTCCACAAGCCGTCTAGCGCGCGTGCGTTTTTTCTGCTCCCCTCTTTTTAGGCACCCCCCCTTCTTTTCGCAATCTTCTTGCTTCTGTTAAAGCCTCTATTTTCTTCCACAAGCCCCGATCCAAGAGCTGCTTCACAACCTCTGACCACTTCAAGAAGCCACTAATACTTATACGTCTAGCCACTGATCTCAACCTTGCGAACTTTGCTGGACGCGCCATTTTGACTGCCGTGGTCCAGCCTGGGCCCGAGAGCGAGCGCCGCACCCGGCTGGCCGGCTGGCGGCGGCCCTCGAGTCGGCGGGGGCTGCTCCCGCCTGCCGCAGCGCTCGACAGCGGCTGCTCGCGTCGGCGGCGGCGCTCGACAGCGGCTGCTCGCGTCGGCGGGGGCTGCTCGCGCCTCGCGCCGAACGTGTCGCTCGCCACCGCTCGACAGCGGCTGCTCGCGACGGCGGCGAAGCTGACGTCGGCACACGAAGTCGCCGAGAGATGCTGGCATTGCAATTGATCGTCGAATTTTCTGTGGTCCGATCGCACTGTGGTCTGCGTGTTTTCATCGTTTAATTCGACCAGAAGCTGTAAAACGTTCCAAAAATGGTTTCGATATGGTCTTTGAACCGATCGCACTGTATAAGTCCGTGATTGTGTTTTCTGCTGCATTTCATGTTTTCTTTTTTTTAGTTTTATGTATGTTCGGTTCTATTGCTTTCTTACCTATTATTTTTTATCAAAACAGCCAAATGCGAAACGCATGTATGAAACCATTAACAATCATAATATGCAAATTTGGGTTTTGAACGCGCACAATATTCTAGAAGCGTCGTTGTGTGTGTGTGTATTAATAGTTTGTAGGTACCATTAACAATAATTGTATGCAAATTTCAGTGTTTGAACGCTAGAATGTTCTAGAAGCGTCGTTTTTGAGTGCAGTATATAAGGGCCGGTCTTACGCCATTTTCTTTGCCTATAGAGCTTTTGCTATCGGTGTTTTGTCGTCGTGCAAGTCTTGGCTATGGCTTGGCGAGCGGTCGGTGCGCAGGTTGGTGGAGCGAGCGGAGGCGGTGGCGGTGGCAGGGGTGTCTCGGGGAGGGGTAACGCGCGTTCACCCGAGTGTGTAATGCTTCGTTATTCTGCTTCGTTATTCTTTGGTGTAAATAACGAAGCAGCGGTGAAAAAATAATGAAGCGATTAGTGAACCTAGTGAAATTCGCACAATAATGAAGATAATGCGCTAGAAATAGTTATAGATCTCATGAATGTGCCACACGAAACGGTTTAACAGTGGAAAAAATAATGATGCAGCAAAAAATAATGAAGCGCTCAGTACGGTAGGATGATTTTTAAAGGTGATTTGAAATTGTTTGGCGAAATTGTTCTGTTTTGTTTTGTTGCGAAATGCGAAAGTATGTCTAATCGTCCGCAAGGAAGGTATCAGGCAAGTGTTTGGACAAGGCCTGATGTTCAGCGCCTGATCTCTGACTACAAGTCCGGGAGATCTGTTTTTTCGCATCGACAATTGGCTGCCGAAATCTCGGTTTTACTGCACGATTATTCTTTGCTTTTCGTGCTCCTTGTCGTGCATGTGATTTTTAGAGCCTGTCAGGCCAACGCGTCAGCGCTGCGTCAGTTCTTCGTCACATTACGGATGACAGCATCGGGAGGCGTTCTCTTGGACGGCCCAAGAACGTCGTAAAGAAGCAGCGGTTGTCTCACCTCTCACCTCTCACCTAAGGAAGACGTCGTCAGCGAGCGAGCAATCACAGGGGTGGGAGCCTATTAAGCACTGGATTCGACTTATTTGCGGACTCCCTCTTTTGCCCTCGACCTTGATGGAGCGCTTCTGGTTCCTCTACTGTCACCAGCCGCCGCGCGCTCCTGAGGGCTGGGTGGTCCCTCCCGGGTACCCAGCTTGGCCGGACGCAGAGCTTGACCGCTTTCGCGACTACGTGAGCAGCTTCTGGCTGAAGCGGCCTCAGGCGATCAACCACTGGGCCTCTGACTCAGATCGCACCACGAACGCGGCTGAAGCCTACCACTCGGTGCTGTCCAGGTGTTCTGCGTACATTGAGTTGTCCTTGCATCGATTTGTCGGTCGACTTTACAAATGACTCCTAGATGTGCTCCCAAATTGGTTGCCTGGCTGCCTGGCTGCCAAATTGGACGGAGTTGACAACGGCTGGGCTGTCTACGTCCCAGGCGGCTACGGGAAGTGTGATGCGCCGCCGGACGAGCTGAGATCTCGTCCATCTATCTATCTGCGCAACTCTGGCGGGCATTTTGAAGTTGTGACATCTGTTTAACTTCTTCGCTCGATTTGATTGAACTTATGATCTGATCAATTTTTTCCGACATTTATTTGATCTCACACTGTTTGTGCAATCGTTAGTGATTTTCTGTCATTCTGGTGTCAATTCGTATTGAGTAGGTTTGTGTTGGATTGCTCATCGTCAGAGGTCAGAGGATCAGGCTCATGTTCGAGGAGCACCACTCTGATGTCAGAGACAGTAGTTAGTTCGGGTTTAGCAGACCTTTTTGAGGTAGGGAGGGAAAACAGTGGGTTTTTATTCCAGCGTTCAGAACAAGGAAATTCGTTCATCACACAACCGTTTCATTATTCTTTGGCGTAAATAATAAAAATAATGAAACAGCTGTGTACAGTACACGTATGACTACACACCGGGTAACGGGGCTTGGGGGGGTCGGGCCGGTGGCCGCGCCGGCGGGGTTTCGCCCAGGTGGGACGTTTGGGGGGGAGGGGGGGTCGTCAACTTGCAGGGTCAAGGGGCGGCAACGGGTTCGGCGGCGGCAGCGGCAGCGTTGGGCGACGGAGCGACGACGGCGGGGTCCGTGGTCGGTGGCAGTAACGTCAACGAAGTCTCCACGACGAATTGGTGTCAAGGTGAGCTTTTTGCATGCTCTGCGTGCGTGTGTCAAATCTGTTTGGATTTTGATTTTTGAATGTGAAGATTTTGAATTTGTCAAGATTTTTGAATTCCAGTGTTTTGTTTCTTAATTGGTATTACCTAGGTATCTCATGTTGTCTTTTTTTTCTTTTCATAGACGATAAATGGTGCCGTGCCCCGCCTAATAATTCGGTTCTTTTTGCCCTGCCTGCCTTTCGTTTCACTGCGGAATAATTGAATGAAAAGTTAAAACTTTGGTGTACGGTATCTCCCATCTTCGAAATGTTTTATATGGTATTTATTGCGCTGTCAAGACAATGTTGACGAAAATGGACGGCATTATTGTTTTCACAATCAACGCCCCTCTACTGCACGATATTTGCCGAAGCGTGGACGTACCGACATTCTGACAATTTACTGAATTTAATTTACTTGTGTAAAAAGAACATTGCTCAATTCTCCTCAGGGGATTGAACAGCATTCTTGGCTTGGCTTTGACATGTATAGAGGATCTATTGGGGCCGCCGGAGCGGAGCGTCATCGGCGGAGAGGCGTTCAAGGTCTTCGACACGATCGGCGACGGAAATTGCTTTTCCCGGTCCCTGTCGCTCGCTTTCTACGGCAGCCCCCGCCACCACGAGCAGGTTCGTCATCGTTGTGAGCTCCTTCAGCTCGTGGACAAGCCGACGGAGTCTATTTAGGTGCGCGGCCGCGTCGTCGACCATCTGGCGACGCGTTGGGACCAGTTGTTCGACCCGAACGTCCGCATTGGGGTCCTCGATGACATCCTGGGCTACTACACCATCCCCCAGGGCCTCTCGGATGCGCAGCGCTTCGGTGAGTCTGCGCCCGCGCGCGTGCGTGCGCGCGTGACGGCGGCGAAATTGGGCGCTCGCTGCAGCGTTTGCAATGGCGAGAATGCGCCAGCCGGGTGCGTGGGCTGGCGAGGAGGCTCTGATGGCGGCGAGCGATCTGTTCCGCATCAACCTCACGGTGTGCAACGCCGAGAGCGGCTACGTCCACGCGCACACGACCAACAACGCCGCGTTGGAAGTGCGCCTGCTGTTCGTGGACGGCGTCCACTACAAGTTGCTCGTGCCCGCGGTCCGTCGCCACTGTTTGTTGTGCTGCATTTTGTGGGCAACGACAACCGTTCCGTTCAGAGTCTCTACGAGGAGGACTTTCCAGCTCTGGAGTCGACAGTCGCTCCCGTCGCTGCTGAGCAGGTCACGGCGGTCGGCGTCGCCGCTCCCTCGGCAGTCGCGTCTGTCGCTGACGTCTCGCCCGTCGCGACGGCCGCCGGAGTCGTCGTCGAGCAGCAGCAGCAGCAGGTGGTCATCTGCAGCGCCGACTCGGGCAGCACCCACTCGAAGCGCAAGTACAAAAGGAGGCCGGGGGGCAAGGTGCCAAAGACGTCGACAGAGCGAAGTCAGCGCAGGAGGCAGAAGAAGGTCTTTGCGTGCTTTCGTCTTCAACTGTGTTGTAATTCGGATGTACATGTCTCGATTGCGTACAGGCGGCGGAGGAGGAGGCTTCGAGTGCCAAGAAGCTGAAGGAAGTGGTGGACGCTGTGGATGCAGAGGCGGAGGAGCAGTGCGACACTTCCCACTGGCTGTCGTCTTCGCCCGCAGAGATCAAGAAGAGGATCAGAAAGTTGCGCGAGATCCAGACTCAGCAAGGCCGCCGTTTCAAAGGTTGTTCCTTCAATTGCGCTGTTGTCATGGGCCATGACGCGAATGCCTTAATTGTGTTGTTGCCATGTCAGGATTCGCGGTGCACGGCGTGGACGCGGAACGGCTGAACGCGACAGAGGCGCACAACGCGGGGGCGCTCAAGTACGCCTGTGAGCACTGCGGGGCGCTGCACTTCTTGGCCGAGCGCAAGGTCAGCTCAAGCGCCTCCCGGCCCGACTTCGGCCAGCGCTGCTGCAACGGAGGCGCCATCAGCGTCGACCTCATCCCAGGACTGCCGAGGCGCCTCAGCACCTTCTTCTCTGACCACCACCACAAGCTGTGGTTCAAGTGAGCGCCTCCTGGGCTGGGGCGGTGCTACGCTGACCGACTTCTGACGATCTCTCGCTCTCTAGGAACCGGATTCTCCAGCTCAACAATGCATTTGCGTTTACGAGCACCATCGCCTCGGGCCGTCTCGACACCAAGCTGCCTGGCCGCGGCCCGCCCACCTACCGACTTCAGGGCCAGCTCGTCCACAAGTCAGACTGAACGCGCTCTGCGCTGCGACGGCGTCTCTGAGACACCCCCCCCCCCGTTCAGAGTTGGGAGTATCGAGCCATTGCCAGGCCACGCGCCCATCTTCCTGCAGCGCTACCTGCTCGACGTGTCCTGCCAAGTCGAGCTGCACCTAGAGAACGTGGACAGGCACAAGATCCACGCCAAGCAAGTCGCCGAGCTGACGGAGTTCATCAATGACTCCAATCCCTACGCCCAGCTCGCACACTCTGCTGGGGAGCTACTCCGTCAACAACAGGCGGCGCAAGTCCAGGTGCGTGCGCGCGTTCGCTTTTGCGCCATTTTTGTGTGTGTGTGTGTGTGTGTGTGTGTGTGTGTGTGTGTGTGTGTGTGCGTGCGTGCGTGCGCGTGCGCGCGGTCCTGTCGGGCTGCGTGCGTGCGTGCGTGCGTGCGTGCGTATGCAGTACGTGTGGGCGTTGCAGATGACGTTCTACACGAACGTGCGCAGGCGGCGGCGACTGCCAGACGGCTCCTGCCTCGACTACCACCCGGCGGTGTACGGAGCGCCCGGTCCCGACGACGTGGGCATGGTCTACGAGGAGGCGGACGTCTCCGCCGTCTCCCTCGAGCCCAGTCTCGTCATCAAGTACAAGAATGTCGGCTGTCAGTCCACCCCCTGCCGCATTGCCGCCGTCGTCGTGCATTGGTTGAGCGTGCTCGTTGCTTTCAGCGCTGCGGAACCTGCCCAACAACTCTAGCCTACTTGAGCCCCTACGTTTCCCGCTGCTCTACCCCTACGGGACGCCGGGATGGTCCGCCACCATGGCTATGGAGGAGAAGGTCCATTCCATCTTCGAAATGTTTTATATGGTATTTATTGCGCTGTCAAGACAATGTTGACGAAAATGGACGGCATTATTGTTTTCACAATCAACGCCCCTCTACTGCACGATATTTGCCGAAGCGTGGACGTACCGACATTCTGACAATTTACTGAATTTAATTTACTTGTGTAAAAAGAACATTGCTCAATTCTCCTCAGGGGATTGAACAGCATTCTTGGCTTGGCTTTGACATGTATAGAGGATCTATTGGGGCCGCCGGAGCGGAGCGTCATCGGCGGAGAGGCGTTCAAGGTCTTCGACACGATCGGCGACGGAAATTGCTTTTCCCGGTCCCTGTCGCTCGCTTTCTACGGCAGCCCCCGCCACCACGAGCAGGTTCGTCATCGTTGTGAGCTCCTTCAGCTCGTGGACAAGCCGACGGAGTCTATTTAGGTGCGCGGCCGCGTCGTCGACCATCTGGCGACGCGTTGGGACCAGTTGTTCGACCCGAACGTCCGCATTGGGGTCCTCGATGACATCCTGGGCTACTACACCATCCCCCAGGGCCTCTCGGATGCGCAGCGCTTCGGTGAGTCTGCGCCCGCGCGCGTGCGTGCGCGCGTGACGGCGGCGAAATTGGGCGCTCGCTGCAGCGTTTGCAATGGCGAGAATGCGCCAGCCGGGTGCGTGGGCTGGCGAGGAGGCTCTGATGGCGGCGAGCGATCTGTTCCGCATCAACCTCACGGTGTGCAACGCCGAGAGCGGCTACGTCCACGCGCACACGACCAACAACGCCGCGTTGGAAGTGCGCCTGCTGTTCGTGGACGGCGTCCACTACAAGTTGCTCGTGCCCGCGGTCCGTCGCCACTGTTTGTTGTGCTGCATTTTGTGGGCAACGACAACCGTTCCGTTCAGAGTCTCTACGAGGAGGACTTTCCAGCTCTGGAGTCGACAGTCGCTCCCGTCGCTGCTGAGCAGGTCACGGCGGTCGGCGTCGCCGCTCCCTCGGCAGTCGCGTCTGTCGCTGACGTCTCGCCCGTCGCGACGGCCGCCGGAGTCGTCGTCGAGCAGCAGCAGCAGCAGGTGGTCATCTGCAGCGCCGACTCGGGCAGCACCCACTCGAAGCGCAAGTACAAAAGGAGGCCGGGGGGCAAGGTGCCAAAGACGTCGACAGAGCGAAGTCAGCGCAGGAGGCAGAAGAAGGTCTTTGCGTGCTTTCGTCTTCAACTGTGTTGTAATTCGGATGTACATGTCTCGATTGCGTACAGGCGGCGGAGGAGGAGGCTTCGAGTGCCAAGAAGCTGAAGGAAGTGGTGGACGCTGTGGATGCAGAGGCGGAGGAGCAGTGCGACACTTCCCACTGGCTGTCGTCTTCGCCCGCAGAGATCAAGAAGAGGATCAGAAAGTTGCGCGAGATCCAGACTCAGCAAGGCCGCCGTTTCAAAGGTTGTTCCTTCAATTGCGCTGTTGTCATGGGCCATGACGCGAATGCCTTAATTGTGTTGTTGCCATGTCAGGATTCGCGGTGCACGGCGTGGACGCGGAACGGCTGAACGCGACAGAGGCGCACAACGCGGGGGCGCTCAAGTACGCCTGTGAGCACTGCGGGGCGCTGCACTTCTTGGCCGAGCGCAAGGTCAGCTCAAGCGCCTCCCGGCCCGACTTCGGCCAGCGCTGCTGCAACGGAGGCGCCATCAGCGTCGACCTCATCCCAGGACTGCCGAGGCGCCTCAGCACCTTCTTCTCTGACCACCACCACAAGCTGTGGTTCAAGTGAGCGCCTCCTGGGCTGGGGCGGTGCTACGCTGACCGACTTCTGACGATCTCTCGCTCTCTAGGAACCGGATTCTCCAGCTCAACAATGCATTTGCGTTTACGAGCACCATCGCCTCGGGCCGTCTCGACACCAAGCTGCCTGGCCGCGGCCCGCCCACCTACCGACTTCAGGGCCAGCTCGTCCACAAGTCAGACTGAACGCGCTCTGCGCTGCGACGGCGTCTCTGAGACACCCCCCCCCCCCGTTCAGAGTTGGGAGTATCGAGCCATTGCCAGGCCACGCGCCCATCTTCCTGCAGCGCTACCTGCTCGACGTGTCCTGCCAAGTCGAGCTGCACCTAGAGAACGTGGACAGGCACAAGATCCACGCCAAGCAAGTCGCCGAGCTGACGGAGTTCATCAATGACTCCAATCCCTACGCCCAGCTCGCACACTCTGCTGGGGAGCTACTCCGTCAACAACAGGCGGCGCAAGTCCAGGTGCGTGCGCGCGTTCGCTTTTGCGCCATTTTTGTGTGTGTGTGTGTGTGTGTGTGTGTGTGTGTGTGTGTGTGTGTGCGTGCGTGCGTGCGCGTGCGCGCGGTCCTGTCGGGCTGCGTGCGTGCGTGCGTGCGTGCGTGCGTATGCAGTACGTGTGGGCGTTGCAGATGACGTTCTACACGAACGTGCGCAGGCGGCGGCGACTGCCAGACGGCTCCTGCCTCGACTACCACCCGGCGGTGTACGGAGCGCCCGGTCCCGACGACGTGGGCATGGTCTACGAGGAGGCGGACGTCTCCGCCGTCTC
This sequence comes from Paralinhomoeus sp. GSCO2_6, assembly GCA_030248085.1. Classification (NCBI taxonomy): domain Eukaryota; kingdom Metazoa; phylum Nematoda; class Chromadorea; order Monhysterida; family Linhomoeidae; genus Paralinhomoeus; species Paralinhomoeus sp. GSCO2_6. The sequence goes on from JASAMY010000531.1 coordinate 21,550, forward strand.
CCTCGAGCCCAGTCTCGTCATCAAGTACAAGAATGTCGGCTGTCAGTCCACCCCCTGCCGCATTGCCGCCGTCGTCGTGCATTGGTTGAGCGTGCTCGTTGCTTTCAGCGCTGCGGAACCTGCCCAACAACTCTAGCCTACTTGAGCCCCTACGTTTCCCGCTGCTCTACCCCTACGGGACGCCGGGATGGTCCGCCACCATGGCTATGGAGGAGAAGGTCCATTCTGCGCGGCGCGTGCGTGCGTGCGTGCGTGTCCTAACTGGGCTCGTGTGGCTTTTAGGTGACGTTGGCCCAGTACCTGCGCTTCCTCATGCACGACCGTCCGCAGCGGCGGGGCGCAGAGGCGGGCGCGCTCGAGTCGCCGATTCACTACGGCAAGCTGTACAGCGCCTGGCTCGTCACCATGGCCGCCAGACTCGAGGACGAGCGCATCAGCGGATATCTCGCCAAAACCAACCAATACCGCGCAGAGACAGAACAAGGTGCGTGCCTGCGTGCGCGCTCGTGTGTGTGTCTGTGTCTGTTTGTGTTTTTGGCGCGTGTCCTCGTGACCGCCTTGTTGTAGGTTCGCTCGCCACACTTCTTCTCCACGAACACTTTTCTTAAGGATATTTCTCTTTATTAAATCTCAAAAGACACAACTTGACAAGACTCTCTGAGATAATAGAATGAACACAGATAAAGGATAGATCGGAATGTCACAATCTAGGGGCGTTTCCGGTAATCTTTCTTGTAATTCTTCTAGCAGCTTGGCTCCACTCTAACACGCCCCGGATTTTGAGAAGAGATGCAGCGGTTGACTTGCGCGCCGAGAACTTCAGTAGGAGTTTCTTCTGCTTGCCACGCCGCGTTCTGCTGCTGCCGCCATCCGTCCGAGCCAGGTCGATACACGTTGTCGTCGGTCGTAGTTCCTGAAAGGCCCTTAAAGCGATGATGCCAGCGCCGGTAGTATGCGTCTTGTGGAGAGGATGTCTTGGCCACTCTGCGCTGCGCGATCTTCGACTTGATACATCTGTCCACGGGTTGTTGCCTTTCGCCAGCCGCCGTCTTCATCCTTGACTTCTGTGACGCTCCCAACTTGACGTGTCGACTCGCGCCATCTTCTTGAAATCCCGGCGCGCTTTCATCGACTTCTCCGTGCCATAGCCTTCGCCGCTCATCCTTGAATCCGTCCACGATTTTCTGAGGTTTCGAATCTGCAACAGCGACGCGTTCTCTCTCGTCCGACGCCTCAGCGCGTTGTCCATCGATGACCTGAAAACTGGGAGTTGAAAAAATCTGGACATCACACTCCTTGGGACACTCCTTGGGACTTCCCCACTCACTGTGCTGAAAAGACGTCTCATCTGTATAACCCAAAACATTCACGCTGTCTTCTGTCTCTTCAACCCTCTTCGCTGCCTGTTCTTTCAATATCGATGCTCTCAAAAGTTTTACTGGAATCATTGGCAATTTTGATCCGTCAGGATAGGTCAATTCAATTCCCACCTCTTCCAACAAATCAGTGCCGACCAATATGTCCGGTTTCAAATTTGGCAATACAATGGCCCACATTTTGAAACGTCTCCCTTTTCTGTTTCCTTTTAAGTAAATTTCGCCTGCACTCAAGTGTTTACCGCCCACACCATTTATCTGTGATACTGCATGAGGTCGATAAAATGGCTCCCAATCCTCTTGATATCTTGATTTATAAAAATTCACCAAAGCGTCTTTTACCTTCTCGTTCACGCAAGTGCGCGAAGCACCCGTATCGGCAATAGCATAAAGACCAGAATCTGCATCTGATGATTGAATCACAGATGGTAAACCTTCAAACTGTATATCGTTAGGTACATAAATCCTTTTAGGTTGTTCCAATTCTGGTACAATCTTTTCCTCGGTCTTACTCATAACAGCCACCTGGGATCTGTTGTCAATTTTTTGATTGGACCGATGTTCTCGCCGGTTTTCCTGAATTCTTCTCGTCTCATTAGACGTAATGTCATTACTATTGAACCGCACCTCGTTACCTATGCCAACAAATGGTATTGAAACTGATTCATCGTGCCTGCTGTCATCCATAGTTAGGACATTTGATTTGCTACAATTTTTGGCTATGTGCCCAACTACTCCACAATTGAAACAGGTCAATGCGTTCACTGCGTTGTTCCTGACATTTGACGGCTCATTCCGCCAATTGGGATTTTCCCCAGATGGTTGAGGCATATTTGGAGGTCTATTCTGCCAACGATTGACATTTGGTGGGTCATTTCGCCAATTGGGATTATTCCCAGACTGTTGAGGTATGTTTGGAGGCCTGTTCTGCCAACGCATCGCCGGTTGGTTGAAATTCTGAATCGGGCGATTCTGAATAGGCTGACGCACATTTCTGTCGAATCTATTGGCCATGGCACCCTGCGCCATACTTATGGTTTGTTCTTTCTGCAGAGCCCTTGTCATCACGTTATCCCATGTAAAATCTTGAGTTGAAACATCAGGTCTAAACTTTTCATTCAAATTACTGTAGAAATAATATGCTCTTAAGCAATCGACTGCCTCACATCTTTCACCATCGCACTGTCCCAATTTCAGTTCTGCAAACTTTTTGCTTGAAGACGCAATGTATTCTTGTACCGTCTGAGAATGCTGTTGCCATGTAATGAACGCATGCATCCTCTGTGACAAAGGTCGCTTGTCGATGAAATGGTGAGAAAAAGTTTCACACAAGCGATTATAATCGTATTGAATTTCCCTTGGCAAACCACGGAAAAAGGAAAGTGCATCTCCACAAAGTGACATCACCATGTACCGACATTTAACCTGATCTGGATCAGGGTTGCACAATTTAAAAAAAAAAGTTTTTTTTTTAAAAAAAAAATTTTTTTTTGTACAAAAAAAAACAGTTGAATTTTTTTTTTTAAATTAAAAAAAAAAAATTTCTCTGTTTTTGGGTAAAATTTAGCTTTTGAGTGGCAAAAAGGCGTTTAAATGGTGTTTAGATGGTACAATTAGGTGTTATTCATGCATAAACTTGCTTATTAGCACCAAAACTAAGCTCTTTTTGGGGTTCCCAACTGGTTCCCAACATAGTGCGATACCGTACACGACCATTTAGAGGCAGCGGCTTTGTCACCATTTGACTAGAACGATGCTAAATATGCTTCTAAAGGCTTTAGGGAAGCACTAGTACTTGTGTTTGACACTCTAATAGGCTAAAAGTATCTTATAGTACAGGTATTTGGCACCAATGATGGCTCCTAAGTCAATTTAAAAAAAAAATTTTTTTTTTTAAAAAAAAAATTTTTTTTTTAATTTAAAAAAAAAAACTTGAAATTTTTTTTTTTTATGCAACCCTGATCTGGATATGTTTGAACTGCCCAATCAAAAGTAAACAACCAATCATCAAAAGAAACGTTGCCTTTACCATCAAAGTTGTGCACTTTTGGATCTGGGTAATCTCTCAAATTTATGTGACTGTTCTCGTGTCCATTGCCATTCCCATTCCCATTTCCATTGGTACGTCCATTCTGTGTAAGATTCTGCAAAAGCGTCGTTTGCATTTGCATCTGTTGCTGCATTTGCTCACGTTGCGCCTCTACATGCATTTGCATCTGTTGCTGCATTTGTTGCCTTTGAGCCTCTATCAAAAGTAGTGTTTGTTGTCGCTGATCCTCTGCTCGTCGTTCCTGCATCTCATTTTGCATTTGCATTTGCCTTGCCAATAAAGTAAAATAATCCGACGCGCCGTCGCCTTCCGATTGTCCGTCTACAGGCCCTTTATCGCGCGACTGACTACGACTCTGACTATCATTATGCATAAATGCTTGATTCTGTTGCACTCCCTCAGTCAATTCTTCTCGTGCGTCCCTTTCCGACTGTTTACGGTTACGACTACGACGCGAGTGTTGGTCCCGTTCCTGTAATAATTGTTCATACCGTTCATTCGCCGTCGCCAACTGTTGTTTCTCTGCCTCTAAACATTCTAAACGCTGTCGCAATTCGAACTCTTCCTGTCTCTTTCTCTCGCGCCTCTTTCTATCCCTCTCGCGTCGCTCCGCCAAACGCTGCTCCTCTGACTGGTTACTCTCCATGCCCACTTCCGTATCGCTCTCCTCACCATCTGTAACGTACGGATCGATCGCCAAATCACTAGACACAGGAAAGACGTTCGACATTTAATTTGATAAAATCAGAATCACCAAAATCTTATCAACACAAGACTGTAAGTGACGAAATCACAATCTGGCAGCACAAGGCTGTAAATGGTGGCTAAGCCACAGTCTGGCGGCCGAAGCCGTAAGTGGTGGCACAGCCACAGGTCTGGCGGCCGAAGCCGTAAGTGGTGGCAAAGCCACAGTTTTTGGCGGCCGAGGCCGTAAGTGGTGGCAGAGCCACAATTTTGGCGGCCGAGGCCGTAAGCGGTGGCAGAGCCACAATTTTGGCGGCCGAGGCCGTAAGCAGATAAGTGGTGGCAAAGCCACAGGTGTGGTGGAATTTCTAAGCAGCACTGGTAGAACCAGCGATGCCAATACTGCTCGTCCGATTCTGCACGCCACCAATAGCTCGATCGTCTTCAAACCGGATGACCAACGCTCCACGCCTTGACAGCTCGATTTTCTTCTACGTCTCTACTTGAACGGCGCGATCGCCTTCGAACAGGATAGCTGGCCCAACACGCCTTAACTTGAACAGCGCGATCGCTTTCAAACAGGACAGCCGGCCCAGCACACTCGACTTGAACGGCACGACCGCCTTTGAGCAGGACAGCCGGCCCAGCACACTCGACTTGAACGGCACGACCGCCTTTGAGCAGGACAGCCGACCCAGCACACTCGACTTGAACGGCACGACCGCCTTTGAGCAGGACAGCCGGCCCAGCACACTCGACTTGAACGGCACGACCGCCTTTGAGCAGGACAGCCGGCCCAGCGCGTTCACTCCGCTTCGTCGGTGTCGAACGAGTGGATCCTCGACGACACGGTACACCCTCTAGAGGAAAGACCCGTGAAACAGCACGGCTCGACCGGTGATCTTGAGAAATCCACACGGCCGCTGATGACGTTGAACTTGAAGTTTATCCTGCCTGACGCTCCAATTTGTTGGCGCGTGTCCTCGTGACCGCCTTGTTGTAGGTTCGCTCGCCACACTTCTTCTCCACGAACACTCTTCTTAAGGATATTTCTCTTTATTAAATCTCAAAAGACATAACTCGACACGACTCTCTGAGATAATAGAATGAACACAGATAAAGGATAGATCGGAATGTCACAATCTAGGGGCGTTTCCGGTAATCTTTCTTGTAATTCTTCTAGCAGCTTGGCTCCACTCTAACAGTTTGCGTGTGCGTGTGCGTGTGTCTGTGTCTGTGTCTGTTTGTGTGTGAGTGATGCATCGATTAGAACTGAAAAGGCCAACATGAAACAGAAATAGTCCACGAGTGAACAAATTAAATTGCGATAATTTGAATCGAATAGAATTACAGGCTGTGCGGACGCGATCGCGGTGGGCGTCCAGAACGCGTCGGAGGTTGGCCGCATGACGTTCATGCCCGCGTCGCACGCGGGCTCGCCGCGCTACATGCAGCGCTCCTTCATGGTAGGCCACCTCTCGCAGCCCCTCCCTCCACCCACCCCCTCTACGCGCTCTGCCCCCCTTTTGTAGGACGCAATGGCGTTGGTGGCGCACTACGGCGCCTTCTCACTCTTCATCATGGCGACTACGGCGACCGACTGGCCCGAGTGGAAGGACGCCTGCCTGCCCGGCTTCTCCGTCGACTCCAGACCCGACCTGGGCGTTCGACTCTTCTTCATCAAGATGGTACATCGTCGGCGCCCTGCCCCCCCCCCCCCCCCCCCCTGCCCCTCATTGCCCGATGTCTGGCACGCATGCACCGCCACGCACGCACGCACTGACAGGGCATGCACTCACGCACGTACCGGCACGCACGCACCGACAGGGCACGCATGCACCGGCCCGCATGCACTGACAGGGCACGCACGCACTGACACGGCACGCACTCACGCTAGCTCCGGCGCGCAGGCACGCACGCACGCAGGTTAGCACTGTTGCAGATCGCTTTGCGAGAGGCGATCGAGCAGGGCCACATCTTCGGGCCAGTGTCGGCTCGCGTCGACTGCATCGAGAGCCAGATGCGCGGCCTGCTGCACATGCACTACCTCGTGGCGCTCGCCGAGGGACACAAGCTCGACTCGCCCGCCAAGATCGACTCCGTCATCTGGGCCTTCATTCCAGACCCGGAACTCGTGAGTGCGCCTCTGCCGCGCCCGTGCGTGCGTGCGTGCGTGCGTGCGTGCGTGCGTGCGTGCGTGCGTGCGTGCGTGCGTGCGTGCGTGCGTGCGTGCGCGCGCGCTTGGGAGAGAGGCTGAGCGAGGACGCGCTTGCAGTACCCGGAGTTGCACGAGCTTGTGCTGAAGCTGATGGTGCACATCTGCAACGAGCACTGCCTGGATGCGCAGCAGCGGTGCTCGCGCTACTACCCCAAGCCCTTCTGCGACCACACCGTCATCGCCGGTGGCAAGTACCCCCTCTACAAGCGGCCTGACGACGGGCGCGTCTACACGATCGAGCGGGGTGGCAAGAAGTACCAGGTCAACAACAGCAACATCATCCCCTACAACCCGCTCCTGTTGCTGCTGTTCCGCTGCCACCTGAACGTCGAGGTCATGGTCAACGTGCTCGCGTCCAAGTACCTCATGTCCTGCGTGACCAAGGGCCCCTCTCGCGTCCTCTTCAAGGTGACTATCCTCTTGCATACTGTAGACTCTGTAGAATTGACTGAGGCGAGCTGTCGCTCTGCTTTCAGATGAACGCTGCCCCCACAACGGACGCAGCCGGCGAGACGACGATCAAGACCTCGCCCATCGACGAGATCAAGGTGATGAGCTGAGGGACACGGGCGCGCTCGTCGTCAGGCCACACACACGCACACGCATACACTGCTTGCAGACCTACTTCTCGGCGCGCTACCTGTCGCCGCCCATCTCCGCTTCAATGATCCTCTCAGGCACGTGGGTCACCAGCTGCGTGCCGCACGTCGTGGCGCTCGAGGTGCATGACGAGGGCGAGCAGATGGTGTACCTGCAGGTCTGCGCCGCCGCCGTCGACGCTGCCGACTCGCCCCTCTCATCCATGGGTGTCGACTCGCATTCAGGCCAACGAGAAGCTCGACAAGGCCGCCGGGCGCCAGCGCAAGACGACGTTGATGATGTTCTTCGAGCTGAATGCCGGCACCGACGCGGACGCCCTCTTCGCCCACTCGCTGCTCTACAAGGAAGTGCCCGAGCACTTCGTCGTCGCCAAGAACGTGTGCGTCGTCTTGGCTCGCGTGTGCTCACCTTCCCCCCCCCCCCTCCCCCTCCCCCTCCCCTCCCCTCCCCTCCCCCGCACACAGACGCACGCACCGACGCACGCACCGACGCACGCACCCACACACACGCACACACAGACACACAGACACAGACACACACACACACACACACACACACGCACACACACACACACTTGTTGTAGGTGGAAGCGCCGCAAGAAGATGCAAATTCGCGGCTTCGACGTGTGCGTGGGGCGAGTGCACGCTGTGCCGGCCAGTGACCACAAGCGCTACTACATCCGCAAGCTGCTCGACACGGTCCGCGGACCCGTCTCCTTTGCCGCCCTTCGCACAGGTGACCACTGCCGGTGCCGCCGAGCTATTTGGGTGCGCTGGACGAGTGGCGCGGACAAAGTTGGGCGTCGCTTCAGTGGGCGGTGTCGAGTGCCCCACGTACCGGGAGGCCTGCCTCGCCCTGGGTCTCCTGCACAACGACGAAGACAGCCGGCTGCACATGGAAGAGGTGGCGCTCTTCCTCAGCCCGCACGTCCTGCGCCACACCTTCTGCGTGCAGCTCATGCACGCGACCGTCGGCCGGCCCGGCCATCTTCTCGAGTCCTGCATGCCCGTGAGCGTCGCCTCCCCCCCCCTCCCCTTCCCCTCTCGACGCGTTCCTTCCTGCAAGACAGCCGAGAGTGTTCAGCACCTGGCTGAGGACCACCTCCGTCGCGCGCGCCGCTTCGACCCAGACGCGCAGCTGACAGACGAGATGCGCGCGCTCGTCTACCACCAGCTGGCGCACATTCTCCTCTTCCACGGCCGCAAGCTCTCCGACTACGGCATCGCTGTTCCCGACGGCGTCGTCATCGACAATGCCGCACCGTGAGTCGCTGCGTGCGTGCGTGCGTGCCGCCAAGCAGCGTCATTGACACCGGCCGTCTGCGCTTCAGCGTCGACGACTTGGAGGAGCAGCAGGAAGAGGAGGAGGAGAGGGACGTGGAGCTGACCGAGACGCAGCAGCGCGTGTACAACCGCATCGTCAGCTCCGTCGCCGCCTACGAAGGCAAGACCTTCTTCATCGACGCTCCAGGCGGCTCGGGTGCATCTCGCCTACCCCCAGACGACAGAGGGGTGGAGGGAGAGAACAGTTTGGTGCTCTTTGAGGCAAGTTGACACTCCTGAACTCCATCGTCAGGGCCGTCGAGGCCAGCGGTGGCCACTGCATCGTGACGGCGTCGAGCGGCGTCGCCGCCCTCTCTCTGCGCCACGGCCGGACGGCGCACTCGGCGTTCGCGATCCCGACGCAGTCGGTGCTGGACGAGCAGAGCCGCTGCACCGTCTCCATCCAGTCCGACCACGCCGCCTCCCTCCGCAAGGCCACCCTCATCGTCTGGGACGAGATCAGCATGGCCGACCGCTTTGCCATCAGCGCCGTCGGCTATCTCATGCAGGTGCGCCCCTCCCCCTTCCCTCCCCCCTCCTGGCTCGTCGCCGCTTGTGTGGCTCTCGTACTACTGTATGTGCGTGCTTCTGTCCTTTTGTATGACCTGCACCAGTCGGTTGCGCCCTTTGGCGGCGTCTCTGTCGTCTTCTCAGGGGACTATAGACAAGTCCTCCCAATAGTCCTTGGCGGCGGTCGGACAGAGGTCGTCGACCACACGCTCAAGTTCACAAAGTCCCTCTGGCTTTTGGTGAGAAGTGCTCCCCATCCCCACCCCCCTCCCAACCATCGCCCACTATCTTCTCTGTTTCACCAAGGAAGTGTTGGTCTTTCAGCTCGAGTTCCACGAGCTCCGCAACAACCTGCGCGTCCTCTACGCTCCAGAGGCCGACGCAGAAGAGCAGACCCACTTCGCCCAGTACCTACTCGACGTCGGCGACGGACGCGTACGTCAACACCCTCCCCCCCCGGAATCAGATCAGATAAGCGCACGATGCCGGCGTCCCAGCAGATTCCGTTCGTTGATTCCGAGCTGCAGGCGATCGTCGTGCCTGACGACATCCGAGTGGGGACGGTGCCGGCACTCGTCGACTTTGTCTTTGGAGGCGACCCCCGCAACGCCATCGGCTGCGCGCTGCTCGCGCCCCACAACGCGACGGTCGACGTGCTCAACGCGTTCGTCCTTGAGATGCTCGTCGGCCCCAAGTACACCTACTTCAGCGCCGACGAAGTCGAGACTGACAATGGTGAGTGTGCACCCCCCCCCCCCTCTCCTACCCTCCTCCCTCCCTGTCCCTTCCGCCTCTCACCATCTCGGTCGAGAGCAGTGCAGTGCAGCGAACTGCACACTCACGCACCCACACACGTACAAGCACGCACACACACACGCTCGTCAGCATTGCGGTGGGATGCAGCGTGGTGCAACTGTCCCCCCCCCCCTTTCTACTCACTCACCAGTGAGTGACCCCCTTTACTCTGCTTACTTGGATATGTTATGATGGTGCGTTGTATTTAGCGACCCACTATGTGCCGGTCGAGACGGTCCATTCACTTACGCCGTCTGGTATGCCACCCCACGCGCTGGTGCTGCGCGAGGGCTGCGTGGTGGTGCTGCTGCGCAACCTCGACCAGTCCAACGGCATGTGCAACGGCACCATTCTCCGCGTCGACCGTTGCCTGCCCCACGCCCTCCTCGCCACCATCCAGAAGTGTGACAACATTCACAAGTTCGGTTCCTTTGTGTTAGAGACATTCGCTTCACTTTCAGCGGGGCAAACATTGGCCGTCAAGTCTCTGTGCCACGCATCACACTACGCAGCCGGGAGGACCTCGATTTGCGCTTCACCGTATGCTTCTTCATCTCGTCGCGTTGTGCGTGCGTGCGTGCATGGTTAGTGTAGCGTGAGGGCTCTTCAGCGCCACCAGTACCCGGTGAAGCTGGGCTTCGCCATGACACTCAACAAGGCGCAGGGCCAGACGTTGCGGCGCGCTGGCCTGCACCTCAGCCCGCCCGTTTTCAGCCACGGCCAGCTCTACTGCGGCCTCTCGCGCGTCCGCCGCCGCCAGGACGTCAAGGTGCGCGTCGACAGCGGCTCCTCTCTCTCTCGCCCACTGGCGCTGCCCCTCTCTTACGGCGTCTCTGCCTCTGCTCAGGTGTACGTGGGCGAGCCAGAGCAGATGGGCCTGCCGCCGGGCACGACCACCAACATCGTCTACGAGGAGATGGTCGACGGCCGCTCCCTCCACAGCCGCCCCACCTCCGTCCCAGCTGCGCCGCTGCCGCCTCCGCCTCCGCAGCCCCTTCCGCCACCAGTCGCTCCTGCCGCGGCCCCCACCCGGCCTCTCGACCCCAGCGAGGAGTTCAACTTCGACGAGCTGCTGGACGACGATGATGCTGACATGCCCTGCTTCGACGATTTCGACATGGACTGATCCGTTGCCGCGGCACGTTGGGTGCGCCCCTCTCGCCCTCGCGGGGTGGGAGGGCCGCACACACGTGCTCGCGAGAGCGTGCTTGCCCGGGATACACCGCCGCTGGGGGGGGGGGAGGGATTAGTCAAAGCCTCATAATTAAATTTTCAAATTCCGGCAGTGGGCACTTAGTGTTTTTTTGTAGTTGTGTTCCCAAAATACTGTGAATTGGCTCCTCAGGGGGAACAAGGACTCCCCCTCTGCTGGCGGCACGTATGTTTGCGTCGTGCGCCTCGCCACGCAGTGTGCGTGCGCCTCTGTTCTCTGTGCTGCTCCTCATACCTGTAACTGGGAATTTTGTATGGGGGGGGGGGGGGCGGGGGGTCAGCACGCATTTTGCGATCCTGCAGCCAGTAACATGACTATGATCTGGCCATTGTCTTACTGTACTGTAAGCTCTCAGCCCTGTGACTGTGACACTGACTTTTAGAATAGGCCAGAAATTAGATTTAAAGATGTTATTGTTCTGCCGAAATTTAAGTAATGTTCATTGTCTCTTGAGTATGTTGACACAATGGCATAGATTACAGTTTTGCTACTTGCGAGATTGCGTTTTGTGCTTGGCTGAGCGGGAAGCTGTCCATTTAATTTGGTTAATTGCAAATTAATCTGAATTGACAAAACTTTAGCAAATTAGTTGAGGGTTACATCTATTGGGGGGGGGGGGGGGGGTGCATGCGTAATCTGTCTTCACATTTACAGGTATTGTACCGTGTGATTGTTGAATAATAACTCGGTTTCGAATTTGCAGTGAGCACATCTGCATGAAGCACATCAGTGAGCCGATCTGCATCTGCATCGTGCGCATACATCCATGTGTTGATTTCATGTCAAAATATTTTCTTGGAATGCATAGGCGTTTGTTCGATGTAACTACCGTTTCCTTTCGCGCAATTTTTGAATCTTGAATTTGAAATTTTTAATACTGAGCATGCAAATTTTTTATTATACATTGATTAAGCATTGTATTTGTATGTAAATATGTGTGCAACCAATCAGGAGACTGCGCCAACCAATCAGTGCCAAGTAAAGTTTTCCTATAAATAGGTCGCCATCTTTAGTCTTCTCGCCTTTTGCTTGACAAGAGGTTGTTGTTGCGTTCGGTGCGCGTAGCGAGGCGAGCAGTTGTTGTCGAGGTTCGGTGCGATTTGAGGCGAGCGTGCGTTGTTGAGGCGGAGCGAGTTAGGCGATTGGTCAGAGGCGCAGGGAGCAGGCGGGCGTGGAGGCGCAGTGAGCAGGAGGAGGAGGCGCAGCGGCAGGATGGAAGGCGGTGGCAGGGCGAGTAGAGGAGCGCGCGGCGGTAGCAAGGCGGCGGAGGCGGGCGGCTTGGAGGCGGAGGCGCAGGGGCAGGAGGAGGGCGTAGTCAGGAAGGCGCGCGCGGGGTCGGGCGGAGGGAACTTGCAGGTGACGACGACGGACGTGGCGACGGCGGCGGCGGCGGTGGTGGTCAAGACGGGCGAGGACGGCGACGGCGGGGCTCCGACGAAGAAGAGGCCGTTGCTCGAGAGCACGCCCATCAAGTTGCTGCCGCAGACGGTCAACGAGAAGTACGTGGTCTTATTGTCTGCACGCGCAGCCTCGCTTCAATGATTGACTGAGCTTTTCAGGCGGACGGTCCTTTGCGGCCGCTTTCGCCATCTCGTCAAGTACAATCCGAGGAACGGCGGCGTCATGATGGAGGGCTGGCTCGTGGACGACAGCGGCATCGTGCGCCTCTTGGCCTACGAGTCGGACGCGGCGGCTGCTCGGCAGGGCGAGGCGAGCATGGCGGAGCAGTTCGCGAAGATCGACTTGCACGTGGTCAGCTTCCTCTTTGTTTCTAGCTGTGTGTGTCGTGACTGACTAGCGCCGTTCCTCAGGTCTACCACGTGGCCGGATTCAAGGAGATGCAGAAGAAGCCGACCATTCTGCCCGTCAACGAGGACAACCGCGCCTTCGTCATCAGTTGCAGCAGCAGCAGCGGCGGCGGCGGCGGCGGCGGCAGTCTCGGCGGCGCCGCGAAGCCGTCGAGCGTGCGCACGTTTTTCATGTCCAACAAAGTGTCGCACTTTCGCAGGTCTCCGAAGGACGAGCCGGTGGCGGATCTGGCGGGGCTCGACGTCGTCGTTCGCAGTGTCCAGGACGCCCAGCAGAGCGTCGGCTTCGTCTGTGCGTCCCTTTCCCTTTGGTCGGACGCGCGCAATGAGCAGCAGCCGCGACATGCATTGCGTGCTGCAGGCGTTCACGGCGTCGTCGCGTCCACCTTCATGGTGGGCGCCGTCGCCAAGAACGGGGCGGAGCTGTACAAGCTGAAGCTGGCGCTGGCTGACAAGACCATCGACGTCGTCATTTGGATGGAGCCTGAGGTGGGCATCTCTCCTTCGTCGGCAGAGTCGTCGTCTGCTTGCGCGGAGGGAACGACCTGCTTCTGCGGTTGTAGGACAGCGTGCGCGCGCTCTTCCACCCCAGCGACGAGACCAAGACCGAGGTGGAGCAGGGTGACGCGCTCTACGTCTTCGGCGTCACCTTCGAGGAGTTGTGTGAGTCTCTCTCCCCCCCCCCCCCGCCGCTCCGCGACGCTGCCTGAGCCGATGGGGGACAATGCAATTGTCGTCTTAGCGTTTGGCAAGCAGCTCAAGGGTGGTCGCTACACCGGCTTCTACACGGCGCCCACCTACGCTGCCGCCATGGCCGTGTTCAACGGCGAGCTCAAGAAGACGCCCACCGGCCAGCTCGTCGCGCCGAGCGCCCCCGTCGAGGAGTTCGACTTCAACGACTTCGATTTCGATTAATAGGTAATTCGCGTTGCTCGGTTTTGATTAGCTGGTGTCGTTCGGGCGTCCGTTTGTTGTCATGTCACTGCGTTACTCGTTTGTCAGATTGTTTTGTGCACTGCTGGGTCAGTTAAATAAAAGCGCCACCCTCTTTGATAGTTAGTGGTTCGATTGTCTTAGTCAACATCTATGAACTTCCACGCATTTGCGTACCAGATGCACCTCTAGCTGTTTGCCAAACGATGTACTAATTGTATCACTTACTGTGGTAACAATTCACATGTGTACTGTATGCAAATTTTGAAATATGATGTGACAGCATATTCATACGAAGTTAGCCACTGGATGGATTGAACTGAAATTTTGTAAGCAGCTGGCTTGGCTGGCACATCTCACCATCATTTAAAGGCCGGATTTTCTGCTCCCTGCTACTTTACTACTTATGACTATGACTGTGCAGCTATGTCTTAAGACTCTTACGACTATGTCCTTATGACTAAGACAATGACTATGACTTAACAAATACCTTTAATTTTTTTCTTTTTTTTTTCTTATTTTCTAAGCTACAGTACTCTAGGCTTCTAACCTCTGTACCACTAACCTGGTCAATACTACTAAACGCCACTGAAACGACTGGGCGTGCAACGCTGTAACTACTGTTTTACTGAGCCGATTCACGCCGTTTCTTCTATGGTAACGCGTAACTACTATATTTACACGTTAAACTTTTGAATGGGAACGATACCTCTTAGCAAATTTGAATTACGCCGCTCCAAAGTCGGCGAACTGCAAATTCCCTGCCTATTACAGTGCGTCGTGTTCGCGGTACGCGTGTGCGTCACAGGCCGCTTCACTCCTACCCTACGCTGCCCCAGCGCGTCTATGCGTCTGACCGCATCTAAGCCCCTTTACCCCATCCTTGCAAACTGTGCTGGGTCCCGCATCAGTGCGTCTGTGCGCCTAGGCGAGTGTACGCGTGTGCGTCTAGGGCGCGCGCGCGTCTCCTCTCTGCCCCAGTGCGTCTCCGCCTCTGCCTGCTTCTGAAACTTCTTTTGCACTTCCTTGTCAATCTACTTACAACTCCGGCGGCTGTCTGTGCGTGCGTGCGTGCGTGCGTGCGTCCGGACTATAACTCTCGAACGGCTCGACGGATCCGGACGGGCGATGGCTCGTTCGACTCGGCATCGCGCCGCATTTCGTCAGACGCTATTCGTTTTGTTCATAATTACCGGTAATACCGATAAATAGCGAAAATACGACTCTGGGACAAATATTTTGGTGCGACCAATGATTGTCCTGCAGGGAACGCGTCTTTTAGAAAACGATTACTTTTCGGTTCTCTCGAACGGCCCGACGGATCTGGATGGGCGATGGCTTGATCGACTCGGCCTCGCCCGGCATTTCCATATACCGTAAATCCTCCAATAGTGCCCCCGGGGCACTATTTTTTCAACCTCTCCTTACCCGGGGGCACTATTGGAGGGGGGGGCACTATTGGAGGGGGGGCTTCTATTATTTCAACCTAAAAATTTTGAATGGTAATGCTAGTTTCGCTGTCAAATTTGCCGATTTTTCGGTGATTTTGATCACTTTTGCCACATTTAATGGTTGATTTACCGTTAATAGTTGCTGAAACGTACTATTATTGGTTGGTAGTAGTGTGTATACACGATATAAATGTACCTACCACTATATTTTTGCCCATAAAAGGCACATGGCACAACATACCCCTTACCCCCGGGGGCACTATTGGAGGGGGGGGGCTCTATTATTTCAACCTTGCCGTACCCGGGGGCCCTATTGGAGGGGGGGGGGCACTATTGGAGGGGGGGGTTGTATTGGAGGATTTACGGTATGCTGCTGGTTTCAACGATAAATACCGATAAATGGTGAAAGTGACAAAAAGAAGCGAAAATGGTGTTTCTAAGGTCTAAAGGGGTAAGTAGTAAGCCTAAAGGGGCAAGAAGGAAACAAACGGTACTGTAATGGAAACAAGCGATCCTAAAAGGAAACTAAACAAAATCGACAGCAATATCGCCTGCGTGCACGGATAAAGGTGCGATGCGGCTCGTTCGACCTGTCATCGCTAGAACCGGTTTCAGATGTGAACAGCATATGCCAACAGTCGACCCACTGAACAGATGGCGCGCCAAGCAGCTAGCGCGCTGGACAGGCGGACTGGATGGCACGCTGAACAGCTGGGGCGATCGACAGGCGGACTGGACGGCACGCTGAAAACCTGGGGCGATCGACAGGCGGACTAGACGGCAGGCTGAACAGCTAGCTCGATCGACAGGCGGACTGGCTGGACGGCACGCTGAACAGCTAGCGCGATCGACAGGCGGACTGGACGGCATGCTGAACAGCTGGGGCGATCAACAGGCGGACTGGACGGCACCCTGAACAGCTAGCTCGATCGACAGGCGGACTGGATGGCTGGCTGAACAGCTAGCTCGATCGACAGGCGGACTGGCTGGACGGCATGCTGAACAGCTAGCGCGATCGACAGGGGGACTGGATGGCAGGCTGAACAGCTAGCTCGATCGACAGGCGGACTGTCTGGACGGCATGCTGAACAGCTAGCTCGATCGACAGGCGGACTGGCTGGATGGCACGCGGCACAGCTAGCTCGATCGACAGGCGAACTGGATGGCACGCTGGACAGCTGGGGCGATCGACAGGCGGACTGGACGGCATGCTGGACAGCTGGGGCGATCGACAGGCGGACTGGACGGCACGCTGAACAGCTAGCGCGATCGACAGGTGGACTAGACGGCACACTGAACAGCTGGGGCGATCGACAGGCGGACTGGACGGCATGCTGGACAGCTGGGGCGATCGACAGGCGGACTGGACGGCACGCTGAACAGCTAGCGCGATCGACAGGCGGACTAGACGGCACACTGAACAGCTGGGGCGATCGACAGGCGGACTGGCTGGACACAAGATCGACGCTAATATCACGTCAGCATGTGAGATGTGGCTCCTTTGACCCAGGATTGCCAGGACTTTTCTCAGATGTGAATTGCACTTGCCACTTGGCAATGGCACGTGCCAGTGACACAGTTGGTACATAAAGTCGCTAAAACGCTTTGTGAAAATGCGAACCACTGCAAAAGACGCGTCGACCTAGGCGCCCTGGCAACCAGAAAGGAGGGATTCGGCACGCCCGCCAGCTCAGGACTGATGGACACGTATGGCGGCCAACTCAGGCGTATGTATCTTCGCAGCCAGTTGACGTGACTCGGACGCCCTGGCAACTAAAAAGGACAGATTCGGCACGCCCGCCAGCTCAGGACCGATAAACGCGCATGGCGGACGACTTGGGCAGATCTTCGCGGCCAGCACGATCGGCAGCGCTAGCACGATCTACAGGCGGACTAGACGGCATGCTGAACAGCTGTGGCGATCGACAGGGGGACTGGATGGCAGGCTGAACAGCTAGCTCGATCGACAGGCGGACTGGCTGGACAGCACGCTGAACAGCTAGCGCGATCGACAGGGGGACTGGATGGCAGGCTGAACAGCTAGCTCGATCGACAGGCGGACTGTCTGGATGGCATGCTGAACAGCTAGCTCGATCGACAGGCGGACTGGCTGGACGGCACGCTGAACAGCTAGCGCGATCGACAGGGGGACTGGATGGCAGGCTGAACAGCTAGCTCGATCGACAGGCGGACTGGCTGGACGGCACGCTGAACAGCTAGCGCGATCGACAGGGGGACTGGATGGCAGGCTGAACAGCTAGCTCGATCGACAGGCGGACTGTCTGGACGGCATGCTGAACAGCTGGGGCGATCAACAGGTGGACTGGACGGCACGCTGAACAGCTAGCGCGATCGACAGGCGGACTGGACGGCAGGCTGAACAGCTAGCTCGATCGACAGGCGGACTGGCTGGACGGCATGCCGAACAGCTAGCTCGATCGACAGGCGGACTGGCTGGATGGCACGCTGAACAGCTAGCGCAATCGACAGGCGGACTGGACGGCACGCTGGACAGCTGGGGCGATCGACAGGCAGACTGGACGGCACGCTGAACAGCTAGCGCGATCGACAGGCGGACTGGACGGCACGCTGGACAGCTGGGGCGATCGACAGGCAGACTGGACGGCACGCTGAACAGCTAGCGCGATCGACAGGTGGACTGGACGGCATGCTGAACAGCTGGGGCGATTGACAGGCGGACTGGACGGCATGCTGAACAGCTAGCGCAATCGACAGGCGGACTGGACGACACGCTGAACAGCTAGCGCGATCGACAGGCGGACTGGATGGCACACTGAACAGCTAGGGCGATCGACAGGCGGACTGGACGGCATGCTGAACAGCTAGCGCGATCGACAGGCGGACTGGACGGCACGCTGGACAGCTGGGGCGATCGACAGGCGGACTGGACGGCACGCTGAACAGCTAGCGCGATCGACAGGCGGACTGGATGGCACACTGAACAGCTAGCTCGATCGACAGGCGGACTGTCTGGACGGCACGCTGAACAGCTAGCGCGATCGACAGGTGGGCTGGACGGCACGCTGAACAGCTGGGGCGATCAACAGGCGTTACAACTCCGGCGGTTGTCCGTGTATGTCTGCGTGTCTGCTGCGTCCGGGCTATAACTCTCGAACGGCTCGACGGATCCGGACGGGCAATGGCTCGTTCGACTCGGCATCATCAGCTAGGACGAGTGACGCTAATCGTTTTCCAATACTAAGCTTATATAAATGGCGAAAATACCGCTCTGGGACAAATATGTTGGTGTGACTAATATTTTGTCTTAACAGCGATACGCGTTTCTTAGAAAACCTGCATGCGTCCGCTTTTTTGGTAACTCTCAAATGGCTCGACGGATGCAACAGGGTGATGGCTTGATGGACTCGGCTTCGCCCGGCATTTCCATATATGCTAGTCGTTTCGGCAATAAATATCGGTAAGCGGAGAAAAGGGTGTATCTATGCATGTATGCATGTACACATGCATGTATCACGCATGCATCCACATTCACGTCCAAGCAAACAATAATTGATGCGTCCGCATCCACATCCCGTTCCATGGAAACAACCAATCCTAAAAACTAAACTTATCGACAGCAATATCGCATGCGTGCACGGATAAAGATGCGATGTGGCTCGTTCGACCCGCCATCACCAGAACGTTTCTCAAATGTGAATGGCATTTGCGAACAGTTGGTCAATTTGTCGAAGTCGCTAAAAACGCTTTTGCGAAGATGCGAACCACTGAAGAAGACGCGCCAACGCCCTGACAACAATCAGAAAAGTGGACCGATTCGGCATGCCCGTCAGCTCAGGATCGATGGACGCACATGGCGGCTGACTCAGGTGGATCTTCACAGCGAGTTGGCGCGCACGACGCGCGCCCTTGTCATCACGCTGAACAGGCGGACTGGACAGCATGCTGAACAACTAGCGCGATCGATAGGCAAAGTGGGTGGCACGCTGAACAGCTGGGGCGATCGACAGACGGACTGGATGGCACGCTGAACAGCTAGCGCGATCGACAGGCGGCCTGGACGCAGTGGACAGTGTGCTGAACAGCTAGAACGCTTGTCACGCGGACCAGTCAGACTGCTGAACAGCTAGCGCGCTCGTCACACAGACTGGACAGCATGCCGAACAGCTAGTGCGCTGGTCACATGGACCACTCGACCGGCTAAGCAGCTAGCCTGCATCGCCGTCGACACATGGACGAGTTGACCCACTGAACAGCTAGAGCACTCGTCACATAGACCGGTCGACCTGCTGAACACCTAGAACGCTCGTCACACGGACCAGTCGACCTGCTGAACCGCTGGCGCGCTCGCCACGTGGAATGGACGGCACGCCGAACAGCTAGCGCGCTGGTCACGTAGACCACTTGGCATGCTGAACAGCTAGCGGGATCGTCACGTGGACCAGTCGACCCGCTGAACAGCTAGCCTGCATTGATACACGGATGAGTTGACCCACTGAACAGCTAGAGCGCTCGTCACATGGACTGGTTGACCTGCTGAACAGCTAGAATGCTTGTCACACGGACCAGTCGACCTGCTGAACCGCTGGCGCGCTCATCACATGGACTGGACAGCATGCCAATTGCCAAACAGCTAGTGCGCTGGTCACGCAGACCACTCGACCTGCTAAGCAGCTAGCCTGCATTGACACGTGGACGAGTCGACCTGCTGAACAGCTAGAACGCTCGACACACGGACCAGTCGATCCACTGAACAACTAGTGCGCTTGTCATGCGGACCAGTTGGCATGCCGAACAGCTAGCGCTTGACACGTGGACTGACTCAATGGCATGCTGATTGGCTATCGCGGTTGAGACATTGCCAGTTAGCTGCGCTTGGCATGTGGACTACATAGCTCGACACGGTGGCTGAGTCAGGGCTGGGTTGCTATGTAGGTGGCTGAGTGGCCGAAGGCCGCTACGGGCGTCTAGTCTACTTACAACTCCGGCGGCTGTCTGTGCGTGCGTGCGTGCGTGCGTGCGTCCGGACTATAACTCTCGAACGGCTCGACGGATCCGGACGGGCGATGGCTCGTTCGACTCGGCATCGCGCCGCATTTCGTCAGACGCTATTCGTTTTGTTCATAATTACCGGTAATACCGATAAATAGCGAAAATACGACTCTGGGACAAATATTTTGGTGTGACTAATGTTTGTCCTGCAGGGAACGGGTCTTTTAGAAAACGATTACTTTTTCGGTTCTCTCGAACGGCCTGACGGATCTGGATGGGCGATGGCTTGATCGACTCGGCCTCGCCCGGCATTTCCATATATGCTGCTGGTTTCAACGATAAATACCGATAAATGGTGAAAGTGACAAAAAGAAGCGAAAACGGTGTTTCTAAGGTCTAAAGGGGTAAGTAGTAAGCCTAAAGGGGCAAGAAGGAAACAAACGGTACTGTAATGGAAACAAGCGATCCTAAAAGGAAACTAAACAAAATCGACAGCAATATCGCCTGCGTGCACGGATAAAGGTGCGATGCGGCTCGTTCGACCTGTCATCGCTAGAACCGGTTTCAGATGTGAACAGCATATGCCAACAGTCGACCCACTGAACAGATGGCGCGCCAAGCAGCTAGCGCGCTGGACAGGCGGACTGGATGGCACGCTGAACAGCTGGGGCGATCGACAGGCGGACTGGACGGCACGCTGAAAACCTGGGGCGATCGACAGGCGGACTAGACGGCAGGCTGAACAGCTAGCTCGATCGACAGGCGGACTGGCTGGACGGCAGGCTGAACAGCTAGCGCGATCGACAGGCGGACTGGACGGCACGCTGAACAGCTGGGGCGATCAACAGGCGGACTGGACGGCACCCTGAACAGCTAGCGCGATCGACAGGCGGACTGGATGGCTGGCTGAACAGCTAGCTCGATCGACAGGCGGACTGGCTGGACGGCACGCTGAACAGCTAGCGCGATCGACAGGGGGACTGGATGGCAGGCTGAACAGCTAGCTCGATCGACAGGCGGACTGTCTGGACGGCACGCTGAACAGCTAGCGCGATCGACAGGGGGACTGGATGGCAGGCTGAACAGCTAGCTCGATCGACAGGCGGACTGTCTGGATGGCATGCTGAACAGCTAGCTCGATCGACAGGCGGACTGGCTGGACGGCACGCTGAACAGCTAGCGCGATCGACAGGGGGACTGGATGGCAGGCTGAACAGCTAGCTCGATCGACAGGCGGACTGGCTGGACGGCACGCTGAACAGCTAGCGCGATCGACAGGGGGACTGGATGGCAGGCTGAACAGCTAGCTCGATCGACAGGCGGACTGTCTGGACGGCATGCTGAACAGCTGGGGCGATCAACAGGCGGACTGGACGGCACGCTGAACAGCTAGCGCGATCGACAGGCGGACTGGACGGCAGGCTGAACAGCTAGCTCGATCGACAGGCGGACTGGCTGGACGGCATGCCGAACAGCTAGCTCGATCGACAGGCGGACTGGCTGGACGGCACGCTGAACAGCTAGCGCAATCGACAGGCGGACTGGACGGCACGCTGGACAGCTGGGGCGATCGACAGGCAGACTGGACGGCACGCTGAACAGCTAGCGCGATCGACAGGCGGACTGGACGGCACGCTGGACAGCTGGGGCGATCGACAGGCAGACTGGACGGCACGCTGAACAGCTAGCGCGATCGACAGGTGGACTGGACGGCACGCTGAACAGCTGGGGCGATTGACAGGCGGACTGGACGGCATGCTGAACAGCTAGCGCAATCGACAGGCGGACTGGACGACACGCTGAACAGCTAGCGCGATCGACAGGCGGACTGGATGGCACACTGAACAGCTAGGGCGATCGACAGGCGGACTGGACGGCATGCTGAACAGCTAGCGCGATCGACAGGCGGACTGGACAGCACGCTGGACAGCTGGGGCGATCGACAGGCGGACTGGACGGCACGCTGAACAGCTAGCGCGATCGACAGGCGGACTGGATGGCACACTGAACAGCTAGCTCGATCGACAGGCGGACTGTCTGGACGGCACGCTGAACAGCTAGCGCGATCGACAGGTGGACTGGGCGTCATGCTGAACAGCTGGGGCGATCAACAGGCGGACTGGACGGCACGCTGAACAGCTAGCGCGATCGACAGGCGGACTGGACGGCAGGCTGAACAGCTAGCTCGATCGACAGGCGGACTGGCTGGACGGCATGCCGAACAGCTAGCTCGATCGACAGGTGGACTGGCTGGACGGCACGCTGAACAGCTAGCGCAATCGACAGGCGGACTGGACGGCACGCTGGACAGCTGGGGCGATCGACAGGCGGACTGGACGGCACGCTGAACAGCTAGCGCGATCGACAGGCGGACTGGACGGCACGCTGGACAGCTGGGGCGATCGACAGGCAGACTGGACGGCACGCTGAACAGCTAGCGCGATCGACAGGTGGACTGGACGGCACGCTGAACAGCTGGGGCGATTGACAGGCGGACTGGACGGCATGCTGAACAGCTAGCGCAATCGACAGGCGGACTGGACGACACGCTGAACAGCTAGCGCGATCGACAGGCGGACTGGATGGCACACTGAACAGCTAGGGCGATCGACAGGCGGACTGGACGGCATGCTGAACAGCTAGCGCGATCGACAGGCGGACTGGACGGCACGCTGGACAGCTGGGGCGATCGACAGGCGGACTGGACGGCATGCTGAACAGCTAGCGCGATCGACAGGCGGACTGGCTGGACGGCACGCTGAGCGGCTAGCGCGATCGACAGGTGGACTGGACAGTACACTGAACAGCTAGCCTGCGTCGACATGCAGACGAGTCACGGCTAGCCTGCATTGATACGCAGACGAGTCAACCTGCTGAACAGCTAGCCTGCGTTGACACACGGGCCCACTGAACAGCTAGCATGCTCGACAGGTGGGCTGGATGGGGCGGGGGGTGGCCGAAGGCCGCTACGGGCGTCTAGTCTACTTACAACTTTGGCGGTTGTCTGTGCGTGCGTGCGTGCGTCCAGGCTATAACTCCTGAATGGCTCGACGGATCCAGACGGGCGATGGCTCGTTCGAATCGGCATCGCCAGCTAGGGCGAGTGACGTTATTCGTTTCCCAATACTAAGCTGATATAAATGGCGAAAATACCATCCTAGGACTAATATTTTGGTGTGACTAATATTTTGTCCTAACAGCGATAAGCGTTTCTTGGAAAACCTGCATGCGGCCGCTGTTTTTGGTAACTCTCGGACGGCTCGACGGATCTGGATGGGAGATGGCTTTACGGACTCGGCCTCGCCCGGCATTTCCATATGTATGCTAGTCGTTTCGTTAATAGATATCGGTAAGTGGCGGAAACAAGTGAAAACGGGTGGCGAAAACAAGTGAAAACGGTGTATCTATGCAAACATGCATGCATCCACATCCACGTCCAGCAAACAATAATTGATGCGTCCGCATCCGCATCCCGTTCCATGGAAACAACCAATCCTAAAAACTAAACAAACCGACAGCAATATCGCATGCGTACACGGATAAAGATGCGATGTGGCTCGTTCGACCCGCCATAGCTAGAACAAGGCTCAGATGTGAATGGCATATGCCAACAGTTGGTAAATTTGCTAAATATTTGTCAGAGTCGCTAAAAACGCTTTGCAAAAATGCGAACCACTGCAAAAGACGCGTCGACCTAGGCGCCCTGGCAACCAGAAAGGACGAATCCAGCACGCCCATCAGCTCAGGACTGATGGGCGCGCATGGCGCCCAACTCAGGTGGATCTTCGCAGCCAGTCGGCGTGATCAACACGCGGACTGGTCATCATGCTGAACAGCTAGGGCGCTTGACACGTGGACTGGACAGCATGCTGAACAGCTAGATGCAGATGATCATGCAGATGAGATGCAGATGACTCATTATGCAGATGAGTCAACCCGCCAAACAGCAGTGGGCTCGTCATGCAGATGAGTTGACATGCTGGACAGCTGGCGCGCTTGTCACACTGACCAGTCAACCCGCTAAACAGATGGCACGCCAAACAGCTAGCACACTCGTCATGCGGACCAGTCCACCCATTAAACAGATGGCATGCTGAACGGGTAGCATGCTTGTCACGCGGACCAGATAGCATGCCAAACAGCCATCACGCTTGTCATGCGGACTGCATGGCACATTGAACAGATAGTGCACTGGTCACGCGGACCAGCCGACAAGCTGAACAGCTAGCCTGCATCAACACGCAGATGAGTTGACCTGCTGAACAGCCAGTGCGCTCATCACGCAGACTGGATGGCATGCTGAACAGCTAGCCTGTGTTGACACGAGGACGAGTTGACCTGCTGAACAGCTAGAGCGTTCGTAACGTGGACTGGTAGCTGCTGAACAGCTAGAACGCTCGTCACGTGGACAAGCCAACCTGCTGAGCTGCCAGCACGCTCATCACACGGACTGGATGGCATGCTGGACAGCTAGCGCGCTCGTCACACAGACTGGATGGCATGCCAAACAGATAGTGCGCTGGTCATGCAGACCAGTCGACCTGCTGAACAGCTAGCCTGCATCAACATGCAGATGAGTCGACCAGCTGAACAGCTAGTGCACTCGTCGTGCGGACTGGATGGCATGCTGAACAGCTAGCCTGCATTGACACGAGGGCAAATCAACCCTCTGAACAGCTTGAGCGTTTGTCATGTTTACTGGCACCTGCTGAATAGCTAGAATGCTCGTCACACGGGCCAGTCGACCTGCTGAGCCACTAGCCCGCTCGTCACATGGACTGGACGGAATGCCAGACAGCTAGCGCACTGGTCATGCAGACCAGTTGACCTGCTAAACAGATGGCACACTGAATAAGTAGCACGCTCATCACATGGACCATATGGCATGCCAAACAGATAGTGCACTGGTCACGCAGACCAGTCAACCTGCTGAACAGCTTGCCAGCGTCAACACGCAGACAAGTCGACCCACTGAACAGCTAGCGCGTTCGTCACATGGACTGGATGGCATGCTGAACAGCTGGCCCGCATCGACACGCGGACTGGACAGCACACTGAACAGCTAGTGCGCTCTACAGGTGGACTGGATGGGGGCAGGGGGGGGGGGGGTGGCCGAAGGCCACTACGGGCGTCTAGTCTACTTACAACTCCGGCGGCTGTCTGTGCGTGCGTGCGTGCGTGCGTGCGTCCGGACTATAACTCTCGAACGGCTCGACGGATCCGGACGGGCGATGGCTCGTTCGACTCGGCATCGCGCCGCATTTCGTCAGACGCTATTCGTTTTGTTCATAATTACCGGTAATACCGATAAATAGCGAAAATACAACTCTGGGACAAATATTTTGGTGCGACCAATGATTGTCCTGCAGGGAACGCGTCTTTTAGAAAACGATTACTTTTCGGTTCTCTCGAACGGCCCGACGGATCTGGATGGGCGATGGCTTGATCGACTCGGCCTCGCCCGGCATTTCCATATATGCTGCTGGTTTCAACGATAAATACCGATAAATGGTGAAAGTGACAAAAAGAAGCGAAAACGGTGTTTCTAAGGTCTAAAGGGGTAAGTAGTAAGCCTAAAGGGGCAAGAAGGAAACAAATGGTACTGTAATGGAAACAAGCGATCCTAAAAGGAAACTAAACAAAATCGACAGCAATATCGCCTGCGTGCACGGATAAAGGTGCGATGCGGCTCGTTCGATTTGTCATCGCTAGAACCGGTTTCAGATGTGAACAGCATATGCCAACAGTCGACCCACTGAACAGATGGCGCGCCAAGCAGCTAGCGCGCTGGACAGGCGGACTGGATGGCACGCTGAACAGCTGGGGCGATCGACAGGCGGACTGGACGGCACGCTGAAAACCTGGGGCGATCGACAGGCGGACTAGACGGCAGGCTGAACAGCTAGCTCGATCGACAGGCGGACTGGCTGGATGGCAGGCTGAACAGCTAGCGCGATCGACAGGCGGACTGGACGGCACGCTGAACAGCTGGGGCGATCAACAGGCGGACTGGACGGCACCCTGAACAGCTAGCGCGATCGACAGGCGGACTGGATGGCTGGCTGAACAGCTAGCTCGATCGACAGGCGGACTGGCTGGACGGCACGCTGAACAGCTAGCGCGATCGACAGGGGGACTGGATGGCAGGCTGAACAGCTAGCTCGATCGACAGGCGGACTGTCTGGACGGCACGCTGAACAGCTAGCGCGATCGACAGGGGGACTGGATGGCAGGCTGAACAGCTAGCTCGATCGACAGGCGGACTGTCTGGATGGCATGCTGAACAGCTAGCTCGATCGACAGGCGGACTGGCTGGACGGCACGCTGAACAGCTAGCGCAATCGACAGGCGGACTGGACGGCACGCTGGACAGCTGGGGCGATCGACAGGCAGACTGGACGGCACGCTGAACAGCTAGCGCGATCGACAGGCGGACTGGACGGCACGCTGGACAGCTGGGGCGATCGACAGGCAGACTGGACGGCACGCTGAACAGCTAGCGCGATCGACAGGCGGACTGGACGGCACGCTGGACAGCTGGGGCGATCGACAGGCAGACTGGACGGCACGCTGAACAGCTAGCGCGATCGACAGGCGGACTGGACGGCACGCTGGACAGCTGGGGCGATCGACAGGCAGACTGGACGGCACGCTGAACAGCTAGCGCGATCGACAGGTGGACTGGACGGCACGCTGAACAGCTGGGGCGATTGACAGGCGGACTGGACGGCATGCTGAACAGCTAGCGCAATCGACAGGCGGACTGGACGACACGCTGAACAGCTAGCGCGATCGACAGGCGGACTGGATGGCACACTGAATAGCTAGGGCGATCGACAGGCGGACTGGACGGCATGCTGAACAGCTAGCGCGATCGACAGGCGGACTGGACGGCACGCTGGACAGCTGGGGCGATCGACAGGCGGACTGGACGGCACACTGAACAGCTAGCGCGATCGACAGGCGGACTGGATGGCACACTGAACAGCTAGCTTGATCGACAGGCGGACTGTCTGGACGGCACGCTGAACAGCTAGCACGATCGACAGGTGGACTGGACGGCACGCTGAACAGCTGGGGCGATCAACAGGCGGACTGGACGGCATGCTGAACAGCTAGCGCGATCGACAGGCGGACTGGACGGCAGGCTGAACAGCTAGCTCGATCGACAGGCGGACTGGCTGGACGGCATGCCGAACAGCTAGCTCGATCGACAGGCGGACTGGCTGGACGGCACGCTGAACAGCTAGCGCAATCGACAGGCGGACTGGACGGCACGCTGGACAGCTGGGGCGATCGACAGGCAGACTGGACGGCACGCTGAACAGCTAGCGCGATCGACAGGCGGACTGGACGGCACGCTGGACAGCTGGGGCGATCGACAGGCAGACTGGACGGCACGCTGAACAGCTAGCGCGATCGACAGGTGGACTGGACGGCACGCTGAACAGCTGGGGCGATTGACAGGCGGACTGGACGGCATGCTGAACAGCTAGCGCAATCGACAGGCGGACTGGACGACACGCTGAACAGCTAGCGCGATCGACAGGCGGACTGGATGGCACACTGAACAGCTAGGGCGATCGACAGGCGGACTGGACGGCATGCTGAACAGCTAGCGCGATCGACAGGCGGACTGGACGGCACGCTGGACAGCTGGGGCGATCGACAGGCGGACTGGACGGCATGCTGAACAGCTAGCGCGATCGACAGGCGGACTGGCTGGACGGCACGCTGAGCGGCTAGCGCGATCGACAGGTGGACTGGACAGTACACTGAACAGCTAGCCTGCGTCGACATGCAGACGAGTCACGGCTAGCCTGCATTGATACGCAGACGAGTCAACCTGCTGAACAGCTAGCCTGCGTTGACACACGGGCCCACTGAACAGCTAGCAAGCTCGACAGGTGGGCTGGATGGGGCGGGGGGTGGCCGAAGGCCGCTACGGGCGTCTAGTACTACTAAACGCCACTGTAAGATTTTGGCTGGTCACACTCATTTTGGAATTCCACTGGGCCGATTCGCTTCATTTTTGCTATGGAAACGCGCAACTACTATATTACCATGTTAACTTTTGAAA
The DNA here is from genome assembly GCA_030248085.1 of Paralinhomoeus sp. GSCO2_6. NCBI lineage: Eukaryota > Metazoa > Nematoda > Chromadorea > Monhysterida > Linhomoeidae > Paralinhomoeus > Paralinhomoeus sp. GSCO2_6. Next base: position 49,561 of record JASAMY010000531.1, read on the forward strand.
TGGGCACAAAACCTCTTACCAATTTTGAACTACGCCCCTCTGAAGTTGGCCGAACTGCAAATCCAGCGTGATTACAGTGCGTCGTGTTCGCCAAAACGCGCGTGTACGCCTGTGCGTCACACCAATCTCCTCTACCCTCTCTCCTCTCTCCTCTCTTTAGGCACCCCTCCCTTCTCCCTTCTTTCTACAATCCGCTTTCTTCTTTCCGCTTTTTTCTTCCACAAACTTCTATCCTCAACCACTTTCCACTTCTTGGACCCTCTGACCACTAATACTTCTAACCACTAATCTACAACCTTGCGAACTTTGCTGGACGATCCATTTTGAGGGACGCCCCTTTTCTAGACAGCGCGCGCGTCCGCTGGCTGGCAGCTGGAAGTGAGTGTGGGAGGGGAGGGGAGGGGAGGGGGGGGGGGACGCCCGTGCACTCATTGCATAATGCAACGGTCTTTTACCCCATTCCGGCAGGAAATAAGGGGTGGGGGCATGCATCAGCCCATTGCTTGGGGGGGGGGGGCAGGTGCGCATTGCCAATGCGCACTCGCGCACATTGGGGATGTCTGCACTGCGCCGCACTCACTACGCGAGTGGGGTGCGGCTGTCGAGGGCGGTTCAGCTTCTAGCAATGGTTGGGTTTTGTTTCTACAGCTGCAGGCGATTGACCTCACCTTTTTGGATGACAACAAGCAAACTACCAACCCGACGTCAACAGTGAGTTGTTTCTCAAGGCGAAACGTCTAAAACTTTCAAATGGGTTTTGATGGTTTTTGTTCCAGCACCTTCCCTCCGAGCCCACCCATGAAAGATCAAACGTTTTATGAATGGCGAGAGCGAATGTTGCAGCTGCAGCAGTCGATCTAACGACGATGGTGAGTAGCGCTTCAAATGTTTTGAATATTTCCTAGGTTTTTTTTAATTCTAGCGCTTTCTGTCAAACGTCGCACTCGCCTGCTGGCCCACATCCTCCTCTTCCATGCCCACAAGTTCTCCGACTAGGGCATCGCCCCACCAGATAGCGCCGTCATAGGAAACGCCGCCCTGTGAGTCGCCGCGTGCGTGCGTGCGTGTCGGTAGTGCTGTAGACCCCTTCAACCACTCCTTCAGCGTTGACGACTTCGAGGAGCAGGCAGAGGAGGAGGCCGAGACGGACGTGGAGCGGACCGTGGCCCAGCCAGCACGTCTGCGAGCACATCGTCAGCTCTGTCGCTGTCCATGAAGTGAGACCTTCTCCATTGACGCACCAAGTGGCTAGGGTGTTTTGCCGAGCCCCCCCCCCTCCCCCAAGATGGAGTGGCTGAGAAAGGGGTTTGGCGGTTGTTCAGGCAAGTCGATGCTTCTGAACTCCATCGCTAGAGACGTCGCCATGGCCTGATGGCGCACTTGGCCTTGATCTCCCCACATAGTCGGTGCTGGACGAGCAGAGCCTCTACACCATCTCCATGCAGTTCGAATTTATCCATTTGTGTGGCGTGTGCATGAGTGCATATGTTTGTTCAAAATATTGAGGGTTCCCAGTAGCACACGATTTATTGCACCCCCCCAACTATTGTTTAATTTGTTGCATTAATGAATTTACCCACTGCAGCAAAGAACCAATGCCCCTAATCTGTTGATTAAAAAATAGATATAATTACTGCCCCTCATGATACCCCCACCTCTCAGATGCTATCTGAAATTGTAAGCCCCAACATACCTGTAATGGGGGGGGGGGGGGTAACCAATGCTCAGAATTATTCCACCCCCTATTCTAATGGATATTCAACCTGTCTAACATGATACAAGTGAGTACTTGGTATTTTTAATTGATTGATTTTTCCTTTTGTTCCACCTTAATATCGTGTATTGTGCTCACATGTGTGGGTGCATTATTTGTTCAGCGGTCTTCAACCCTGCACCCAGTGACAGTTTAATTTATATTTAATCGACCCCCAGCTGCAAGCTGCGCAACCCCCATTTAATTTATCATATCCTGTACTAAGTGTGTTGCATTCATTGAAAATTTGTGTTGCATTCTAATTTTAATGAGAATTCCGACTAAATAACACAATTGATTTGTGCATCTGTGCAACCCTCCTCTTCTACCCCTCCTCTTCTTCTTAGGACTATCACATTTGCAACTATGGCCATATGACTAAGACTATGACTAAACCCATGTCTCATTTTTCTTTTCTTCTTCTTTTCTTCTTTTCTAAACTACAGTACTCTAGGCTTCTAAACCTCTGTACCACTAACCTGGTCAATACTACTAAACGCCACTGTCACACCCCTGGCCTGTCACGCTAATTTTGGAATTCTGCTGGGCCGATTTGCTTCATTTTTTCTATGGCTGTAGACAACTACTACATTTACATGTTAAACTTTTGAATGGGAACGATACCTCTTACCAATTTTGAATTACGCCCCTCTGAAGTTGGCCGAACTGCAAATCCAGCGTGATTACAGTGCGTCGTGTTCGCCAAGACGCGCGTGTCCGCGTGTGCGTCAAACCAATCTCCTCTACCCTCTCTCCTCTCTCCTCACTTTAGGCACCCCTCCCTTCTCCCTCTTCCTACAATCCGCTTTCTTCTTTCCACTTTTTTCTTCCACAAACTTCTATCCTCAACCACTTTCCACTTCTTGGACCCTCTGACCACTAATACTTCTAACCACTAATCTACAACCTTGCAAACTTTGCTGTACGATCCATTTTGACGGCCGCCCCTTTTCTAGACAGCGCGCTCGCCCGCTGGCTGGCAGCAGGAAGTGAGTGAGGGAGGGGAGGGGGGGGGGGGGACGCCCGCGCACTCGTTGCGTACGCAACGGTCTTTTACCCCATTCCAACAGGAAATAAGGGGTGGGGGCATGCATCAGCCCTTGCTTGGGGGGGGGGGGGAGGTGCGCATTGCCAATGCGCACTCGCGCGCATTGGGGATGTGTGCACTCACTGCATAACGCGAGTGGGGTGGGGCTGTCGAGGGCGGTTCAGCTTCTAGCAACACTGGCGGATCCAGGATTTTCTGACAGAGGGGGGAGAAGGTCACCACACAAACTACACTACAATGGAATAGACAAAAATGAAGGGATTTTTTAGCTCCCTTACGAATCAAACGTGAGTTGGAAGAGAACCACAGCACCGCAGGCGAAACCGAAGGTGGACATGGAGCTGACCGTGGCCTAGCCAGCACGTCTGCAACCACATCATCAGCTCTGTTGCTGTCCATGAAGTGAGACCTTCTTCATTGCTGCAACAGGTGGCTAGGGTGTTTTGCCTAGCCCCCCCCCCCCAAGATGGAGTGGCTGAGAAGGGGTTTGGTGGTCGTTCAGGCAAGTCGATGCTTCTGAACTCCATCGTTAGAGACGTCGCCATGGCCTGAGAATGCACTCGGCCTTGATCTCCCCACATAGTTGGTGCTGGATGAGCAGAGCCTCTACACCATCTCCATGCAGTTCGAATGTATCAGTTTGTGTGGTGTGTGCGTGCATGTGTATGTGTGTGCAATATATTGAGTTCCCAATAGTTCCAAATAGCACATGATTAAAATTGATATGATCAGCGCCTCTCATGATACCCCCCCCCCCACCTCTCAGAGGCTATCAGAAATCGTAAGCCCTAACATACCTGCAATGGGGGCGGGGGGGACCCACGCTCAGAATTATTCCACCCCCCCCCATTCTAATAGATATTCAACCTGTCTAGCATGATAAAAGTTAGTACATGGTATTTTTTAATTTATTAATTTTTCCTTTTGTTCCACCTTAATATCGTGTATTGCGCTCATGTGTGTGGGTGCATTATTTGTTCAATGACCTTCAACCCCCCCCCCCCCACCCAGTGAGAGTTTAATTTATTTTTAATCGACCCCAACTGCAAGCTGCAATCTCCATTTAATTCATCATATCCTGTAGTAAGTGTGTTACACTCATTGAAAATTTGAGTTGCATTCAAATTTTAATGAGAATTTCGAGTAAAAACTCAGCTGATTTTGTGAATATGTGCAACCCTCCTCTTCTACCCCTCCTCTTCTCCTTCTTAGGACTATCACATTTGCAACTATGGCCACATGACTAAGACTATGGCTAACGCAGTGTCTTCATTCTTCTTTTCTTCTTCTTTTCTTATTTTCTAATCTACAGTACTCTAGGCTTCTAAACCTCTGTACCACTAACCTGGTCTATATTACTAAAGCACAATGTCTCTGTGTCTGTCTGTCTGCAACGCAGCGCAGAGAGTTGTGCTGGATGGATTGAGCTGAAATTTTGTATGAAGCTTCCTTGGGAAACTTCACCGTCATTTAAGGGCCGGATTTGCGATAGCTACCGTAATCCGTGAGTTATGCAAATTTCGCATACATGTTTGATCGAATTTGAGAATTCAGTGTCAATTCTGCTTGGGATATATGTAATCAACCATGCTGATCACGAATATCACATCTGTTTTCCAATGTGGTACCATAATCACGAGATACGGCACATTGAACATGCAAATTGTGGACAATTAATATTGTAAATTGGGGGTACAAAACAGTATGAACATATGTAATTGACAATGCTGGTCACGAATCAGCCATTCGTTTTCCAATCCGCAACAGTAATTCTACGCTACAGCAGGGGATGGTGGGAAGTTGTCAAATCTGAATTTGCACACAGAAACTGCACCTAAATAACTCATTGCAACAGATTGAGCTGTGTGGTGGATGCATTGGGCTGAAACTTGGTGTGCAGGCGCCACTTCAGGTGGGGAGAGTGGGGGAGTTGTCAAATTAGAATTTGCGCACAGAAACTGCACCCAAATAACTCATGCAACAGAAAGAGCTGTGTGCTGGATGGATTGGGCTGAAACTTGGTGTGCAGGTGCCACTTGAGGTGGGAAGAGTGGGGAAGTTGTCAAATTTGAATTTGTGCACAGAAACTGCACCCAAATAACTCATGCAACAGAATGAGCTGTGTGCTGGATGCATTGAGCTAAACTTGGTGTGCAGGTGCCACTTGAGGTGGGGAGAGTGGGGAAGTTGTCAAATTTGAATTTGCGCACAGAAACTGCACCCAAATAACTCATGCAACAGAATGAGCTGTGTGCTCGATGGATTGGGCTGAAACTTGATGTGCAGGTGCCGCATGGGTTGGGGAGAGTGGGGAAGTTGTCAAATTTGAATTTGCCACAGAAACTGCACCCAAATAACTCAATGCAGCAGAATGAGCTGTGTGCTGGATGGATTGATCTGAAACATGGTGTGCGGGTGCCACTTGAGGTGGGGAGAGTGGGGAAGTTGTCAAATTTGAATTTGCCACAGAAACTGCACCCAAATAACTCAATGCAACAGAATGAGCTGTGTGGTGGATGCATTGAGCTGAAACTTGATGTGCAGGTGCCACTTGAGGTGGGGAGAGTGGGGGAGTTGTCAAATTTGAATTTGCGCACAGAAACTGCACCCAAATAACTCAATGCAACAGATTGAGCTGTGTGCTGGATGGATTGGGCTGAAACTTGGTGTGCAGGTGCCACTTGAGGTGGGGAGAGTGGGGAAGTTGTCGAATTTGAATTTGTGCACAGAAACTGCACCCAAATAATTCAGTGCCACTTGAGGTGGGGAGAGTGGGGAAGTTGTCAAATTTGAATTTGCACACAGAAACTGCACCCAAATAACTCAATGCAACAGAATGAGCTGTGTGCTGGATGGATTGGGCTGAAACTTGGTGTGCAGGTGCCACTTGAGGTGGGGAGAGTGGGAAAGTTGTCAAATTTGAATTTGCACACAGAAACTGCACCCAAATAACTCAATGCGACAGAATGAGCTGTGTGGTGGATGGATTGAGCTGAAGCTTGGTGTGGAGGTGCCACTTGAGGTGGAGTAGTAGTTAGTTTTAGGCTTTGCTCAGGCTCAGGCTTAGATCGTGACACCCAGTGACACCCAGAAAGGGTCCCCGTCCCCAGAAAGGGTGCACCCTCCAGTGCACGCTGGTGGCAGACCCTCTTAGGGGGAGACAGTGCATAGACGCACTCTGGGCGCGATGAAAGGTTTCTCAGATATTGCGAAAATCCCTGTCTATTCTCGCCCCCAACCCCCCAGTGGTCGTAGAGCTACTCGACCTTTGGGGGCCTCTGGCCTGGTTAAACTATTTTCAGGCTCTCCCATTCCCTCCTGCCCCCCCCCCCCCCCTGCATTGGTTCACTGTCTTTTTTGTGTGCGCGTTTTGTGCGTGTTTCGGATTGTTTGTGTTGGGTTGTGAGAGCAAAACGTTTTTGGACATACAACACATACAAACAGACACACCGAAGAGCTGATGCTTCTCCCCCCCCCCATATAGCATCACCACAGAGACTGTAATATAAAAATATAAAAACTTCTGCAAATGAGTCTTAGCACATGTCTTCAACGTCGTGGGTGTGTTGATATGAAATTTATCTAAAACATTGGGTGTTACAAGCAATTCTTTAGCATTCATGCAAATGCGCTGGTTGACATGCATTGCCTTTGGTTGATATGCATTCCAACACTTTGCAGTTTCATCATTGCAGTGCCTCATCATTGTACAACTGAGTATTCTCAACATTATTTTATTTCATGAGACAAATTGATGTTGAACCACTTTGGAGCACTTTGCAAGCAGGAGTCCTGAGTTGAAGCGGCTAGTTCAACCTATGCCAGGCAGATTTGACAGTAAATTCTCAAATTTTATTAATGATGTATGCTGGACTTGCATACCGTAAACCCTATAATTAGCCCCCCGGGGGCTAATTTTTTTGTTCGAGCTCTAGGAGGGTGTATAATTATAGGGGGAGGCTAATTATAGGGGGGGGGGCTTATAAACTGGAAGTGTCGATGAGTGGGAGGATGTGTGGGGAAAAGGCGCGTGGAGGCGATTTTTAACGGAAAAGGTGCTGTGCACACATGTTGGTACACTCTAACACACTCTCACACAGTCTCACATACACATATACAGAGTTACTTGTACTAGTCCAGGCAACGAAAACGAGGGAAAACTTTGGAAACTTTGCACGGTAAGAGCGAAAAGTCGAAAAGTCGAAAAGAAGAAAAAAAAATTAAAGAAAAACGATTTTTCAACGGAATTCTGGCAAAATTCTTGGCAAATGACCAACCCCGCGAGGTCCGCTTCTACTAGCGACTCGCCCTCGAAGCCGAAAATCTGCGAAAAATGCAAAAAGCCGGCCGAGAAGGATTGCATCAGCTGCTTCATCTGCGGAGGACTCCTACACGGCGGCTGCTGCGACCCCGTGCTCACGGCCCAGCAGCTCAAGTCGGCCCTACTCTCGAACCCCGGCCTGTGCTACGCCTGCAAGTCCTGCCGCGGCGTCAGCGAGGGCGGCATCAAGGGCCTGATCACGAAACTGGCCGAGCAGAATCGCGCGCTGGCCGACCAGAACCGCGTGCTCAGCGAGCGCATGGCGCAGCTGGAGCGCCACTTGGGCGCGTCCGCCGCCCCGCCCGCCCTCGACTTCAACACCATCTTCACCGCCGTCGAGGAGTATTTTGAGCACAAGGAGAAGCAGAACAACGTCGTCGTCCACTTCCTGCAGGGAGATGGGCCCCAGTCTGCAGAGTCGGACACGGGCAAGGTCAAGCAACTCGTCGCCGAGAGCGGGGGCGACCCCGAGTCGGTGACGCGTGTCTTTCGCCTTGGCAAGGCGCGCACCGACCGGAAGCCGCGCCCGCTCAAGGTCATGTTCAACTCGGTCTGGTCAAAAAGGTCCCTCATCACCGGCCAGCAGCGGCTCCGCGACGCCCACGCCGACCTCAACACGACCGGCGCCCGCTTCTTCGTCCGCGACAACATGACCGAGATGCAGCGCGAGGCGGACAAGAAGCTGCGCGACCGCCTCAAGGAGCTGCGCGACCAGCACCCCAACAGGTTTCTAGTCATTTGGAACGGAGAAATTCACGAGAAAATCAACGGTAGACTGCAGAATTTTCAGTAGGTGGCTTTACTTGCAATGTAAACCGAGTACCTTTTCTATTTTGCAATGTTCGCTCGGTGCATAGTAAACTACGGTAGTTGAATTGCATTTCGAGCTAGATAAGTACGAGCCTGATAAAGTGCCCCTAGTGTTTCTGACTGAAAGCTGGCTAAGTCCCGACGATCTCGACAGTGCCTTGCCTGTTGTCGCTATGATCCCAAGTCGGAATACCTGCTAACTCTTCAAAATCTTGCGAATCATTTGAAGGTTTCTGGTTGGACATTCATACAAAGGGTGCCCCCTTCCGACTCGTCTTAGTTTATCGTACACCAACGTACACGGGCTTGACCACCGACCTACTCGGTTTTCTTGAGTCTGCCATGCAGACCCGATCTCCTGTCGTTGTATTTGGCGATTTCAATTTCCCAGACATAAACTGGGTTGACCACACTGTTACCCCTGGAGCTAGTCGTTTGACAACCCAGTTTCTACAAAAAGTTTGTGAACTAGGTCTTGAGCAATTTGTATTCCAGCCAACCAGGGGAAACAATATTTTAGATCTGATTTTCTGCAACCAGCCAACCTTTGTACAAGGTGTCCAGGTCCTACCCCCACTCCCCATGTGTGACCATAATACGATTACTGGGTTCTTGCCTGTGGATGAGAATGTAGCGTCAAATCCAGGTACTGAAACATTCAGAGACTTCAAAAATGCGAATTATGAAATTATGGTAGATGCATTGATTAATAATTATGATTGGTCAGTTGTTTCTGAAGGTCTATTTGATATTAATGCTCTATGGTCGACTTTTTCTGCTATTTTGAATGACTTAATACAGCGCCATGTGCCTCTTCGCATCGCCAAACAGAAACAAAATCCCCCAAAAAAACCTCACTGGCCTGCTTCCGTTTGGAGATTGCATAAGAGGCAACATGACCTGTACATCAAATATAAAAAGTCAAATACTGCTCAGGCATATCAGAACTACCTAGCCGCTGCCAAATTAGCCCGGGAAGCCAAAAAAACCGTGCACGCAAAAGTCGAATTTGGAGTTCTGAATTCCAAGAATAAGAAAAATTCTTTTCATATGTAAATGGGAAAATGCGCTGTAGGCAGACAATACCTGCTCTGCAGAAATCTACTGGAAACATGGCCTTCAGAGACCAAGATAAAGCCGATTGCCTCAATGAATTTTTTGCTTCTGTGTTTATTGAGGATGATGGAGTCCTACCCCAGTTTCAAATCCAAAGACATGAGAATATGCCTAATGAAATTAATTTCGCCCCATGGGAAGTATACTATGCATTAAACTCCCTTGCCAATAAACTTAGTTCTGGCCCCGATGGCTTCCCTCCAATTTTATTTAAGAATCTGAGATTGTTATTGTTGGATTTGGGGCGACGCTAGGAGGCCGTCAATGGCCCATGTAGCCTACCCATCTCCATGACGCCTTCCCGTCTACAGCCGTATAGTTAGCGGAAGACTTTCGGAAGAACGCCATCTGTAATCTAGGGCAGCGATGGCACGAGAAAATCCATGGAAAGGGAAGTCCTCGATCTAGTGGCGCCATCAAGAATCGAACCCAGGACCTTGCGCGCAAGAGGCCGGTTTTTTGCCACTAGGCCATGCCAATTGCCTCAATGAATTTTTTGCTTCTGTGTTTATTGAGGATGATGGAGTCCTACCCCAGTTTCAAATCCAAAGACATGAGAATATGCCTAACGAAATTAATTTCGCCCCATGGGAAGTATACTATGCATTAAACTCCCTTGCCAACAAACTTAGTCCTGGCCCCGATGGCTTCCCTCCAATTTTATTTAAGAATCTGAGATTGTTATTGTTGGATTTGGGGCGACGCTAGGAGGCCGTCAATGGCCCATGTAGCCTACCCATCTCCATGACGCCTTCCCGTCTACAGCCGTATAGTTAGCGGAAGACTATAGTTAAGAATCTGAGATTAGGTCTGGCAGAACCTTTGTCACATATTTTTAATTTTTTGTTTCGCCTGGACAAATTACCAGATGAGTGGCGGTTGGCAATTGTCACCCCTATATTTAAGAACAAGGGTTCAAGCTCAGACGTCAGCAACTACAGGCCAATCAGTCTAACCAGTGTTGCATGCAAGGTGATGGAAGGACTAATTGCTAAATCACTGACTGCTGCTTTTGACCAAAGCTCATTAATTACATCCAGTCAACATGGATTCATGCATACAAAATCAACCATTTCCCAGCTACTTGAATGTTTCAATGACTGGACAAAAGCAGTGCCTTTGACACAGTTAGTCACCCAAAGCTTATATAACCCCTAAACCATGACACCACGCCTAAAAGCGTGACGCAGTGACGCACCCATGACGCACTCGTGACGCACCTCCAAAAATGCTGCGGAAGAGGGAGACATTTTGATTCCTCTTCAGCAACCCCTGCCCACTGTTACTACAGGTGCGACAAATTTGTATATGAGTGAGCAAATTTTGTGCCCCTCTTCCAACGGGCCGTAGAAGAGGGTTAATTCTCGTGAGGTGCTCGTGAGCTGCTTTCCAATAGTATGCTCTTCAGCAGCGTCACTCAATTAGTGGAAAAAGTGGAAGAGTGTACAATGTGGTGAGGAACGGTCTTCAGTATGCTCTTCAGCACGTCACTCAATTAGTGGAAAAAGTGGAAGAGTGTACAATGTGGTGAGGAATGGTCCACTTCCACGCGCTAAGTACATTCGTGCCCACTGTTTCTCACGACGACTGCGCAGCGCGACGAGTGACAATGAATGAGTCGACGGCGCGATCATACAAACGGTTACTGGTTGCGCACGGTATTAAGGAACATGAGAAAGACGGCGCGTGCACAAAATTGACGTAGAGAGGTTACACATCACACATTATTGACTACCAATTAATAGGTCTGGTGTCTACGAACGACTGCCTGGCCCTGTTTCGTTGGGTCGTTATACAGGTAGTCGGTCTGTTCATGAAAGCGCTCAAAGCATCCGCCGGCGATGCACAAGTAGACCCTGCAGATGCTGCAGTACACGTGAGTCGACACGCGCTGATAGTGTCCTTGGCAGTCTCGCTTGACCTGTAATCGGAACAGTAGACACAGTTTGGAGTGAATCACATATGAGTGAGCAGTATGAAAGCATGACTAACAGTGGCCATCCTTGGGTAGTGTCCGCCCTTTTTCAACCACAAGCGCCGCACAGTGTTCCTATCCAGCGGTGCCAGAGCACCAGTCGTCACTGGTTTTGTCGGCTGCGGTGGCGGAATGTTCGTGTTCAAAGCGCCCTCGGTGGCATTGTCGAGTTTTGTCGCAAAGCGCAACAAGTCCACCGAAATTTTTTCCTTTGCAGAGGCGTTTGCAAAGTCCGGATTGGTTTGCTTTTGAAAATGACGACAGAGTTGGCAGCAAACCAATCGAACGACTGCAAGACCACTGCGCTCACGTACCATCTGCGCGATTTGTGATGGCTCTTGGTGTGAGCGCACAGCTGGTCGCTATAAGGAAATTAGATGGTGAGGAAGATGATTGTAGACGGTGAATGGAAAGAACGGAACGTACTGCAAGTCCACTCCTCCCATGTAGGCATTGAAATTTTGCGCCACTTTCGGCTGAGCAACTCGGAGTCTGTAAACCGATCCGTTGGACGTCTTTCCTTTGTGGTAACAGACTGTTGACTCAGCGCAGACATCGTCTTGCGATGTGAGAAAAGTCAGAGTCGAGGCATCTTTCCACGTAATGGCCACCGTGTCACCTGCAGAAGAGTGGACTAATTTGTTTTTGAGTTGTTGTTTCTGCGGGTGAAATTTGAGTTTGTAGCGCAAACCGTAATTGCTTGACATTTTGAGGCAGTCCCCTCGAGACATTCTCTTAACTTCAAGCGGGTCGTTGCCGCGCTTGGGTGCACTCATAATGTCGGTGGGCAGGCTGCTTCTTTGTTCTCTGCGTAGGGTCCCACAGAAGTAAGTTTTTCGCAAGTGCATCGCGTAGTTCAGATGCACAGTAGTGTAAAAGCGGTCAGTGTAGACCTTAACAGAACACATGACGTTTGCACACTCTTATTAAGTGTAATATAAAGTGCACACTCTTATTAAGTATTAAGGGTAATATTAAGTGCACACTCTTATAAAAGTATTAAGTGTACTTTGCACATGGTAGTACGTACAAAGTATCCTTGGTCGAGGAAACATTTCAGTCCTTTGTCTCTGTCGCCATTGAGCAGGTTGTAGCAGATCGCAACAATTCTCCCCCACTCTTCTTCGAATTGTACGTAGTTTTTAGAATGCAGCATAGCTGCGTGGACGTAGCCAGTCTTTGGGCAGCAGAGGTCGTAGTACTTTAGGCCCTCGCCCTTCGGTTTTCCTTTGATGATCTGCACCAGGCCCGATCGGCCCTATAATGAATGCATAGGTTTCCGCAACGACACCGAGTCCGAAAGAAGAGGAAACAATTTGAATAGAAGAGTGGCACTACTTGGGCGCACGCTCTTCTTTATTATTCTGAAGAGTCTCACCTTAAACTCGGCCATCTCCTCGTCCAGGCTCAGGTGCCTTGACATCGGGTTCCGCATCTTCTGCATGTTCACGTTCGCCTGGTTGAGGTATTTCTCCACTTTATAGATTTTGTTTTTCGTCTTCTCTGATTCTGAGTAGTCGTCAGGAGAATAAACTTGGAGATATCGGTACCACAGTGTGAACTTGCGGTGAGAAATTCCGCTGCTCTGCACGAAGGGATCCGCTTCTGTGAAATGGTTCCTCAAATTGTTTCTTTTGACGACGTCAAAATGGAAGAGGAGAGCGATAAATTTGACGCCGTCTGACATGGACATTGTCGGCCAAGTCAATGGAAACGCTTTACTCCCATTGGCGTTTGTGCAGTTCACCAATGTTTTAGAACACTCTTCCAACATTTCCAAGAACAGCGAGGTGAGGCTTCTGTCCTTATTGCGTCGGTTGGAATCGGGATTGTTCTCCACAGTCGGCGCCCACTCTTCGACAGACAATGGTTTCGGCAATCCTCTGATCCATTCATAGTTGTGCGGGAGCGGCTTGAGGTGCCGAGACGCTTCTTCGCCGCTTCCTGTCGGGGCTCATCCTGCTAGCCGAAGTGGAGCTGGCCCCTTGGTTTTCTTTCGTTTTGGTTGGGGGGAAGAGTCGTCGGATTCGCCCTCTGACCACTCTTCAAGATCGCCGGCTGCCCACCCTTCTGCGATACCGATGTCGCCTGCCCACCCTTCTTCGGCCTCGACGCCGGCGCCTTGAAACGGACCTTCGTTTCCTGTTTTCCTTGACCGGCCAGACCGGCCATCTCTCCCTCGTCGTCCTCTTCAGTTGTCGCTGTTGAAGACGCGCCTTCGGGCTGCAGGTCCGAGTCGTTGGCCGCCCACAGCGGGCCGTCCAGTGAGCGCCCGTCAGCCAGAGGTGGCAGTTCCGCTGAAGAGGAATGCAAGTACGCTTCGACACTACGTATAGCAGTGCAAACTCACGAAGGGCGTGATATGCTGCCACTTCCTCGGGCGTTTTTGATGCGCCGTCGCCGCCACCCGAAGAGTGGCCCCTTTTCTCCGAAGAGTTAGCAGCGGCAGCGCCAGCGCCAGCTGCGCGTCTCCTCTTAGGCGGCGGTGCCGCAGGAGGTGGCATATCGCTGACGCGCTTGTGCTTGTCTCGGCGCTTCCCTCCCCCATCCTCTCCTTCTACTGCCACTGCCGTTGCTGAAGGCGATGACGACGCCGCCGCCGACGACGCCGACGATGACGACAAGGTGGACTCACGCGCCCGTCGGATGACGCGCGCATAGTGCTTTTGAAACTTGCGGACTGCCTCCGAAAAGCAGGGGCAAAGCAACTCCTAAATTCGAGAAGACAATTACAATGATTAGGAACGCAGTCAGAAGGAAAAAAAACACCGACGTCGGTGCAGCCGCTCAATTCCGACCGCAGGTGTCGCAGGAACGATCGCAGCGGCTCGCAGTTGTTCTGCACCATCGCGTCGAACGTTCCGCCTACGCGCGGGCCGCAGTCAGCACTGGGGCTACCTAAATAGGCGTGGAAGAGTGAGCGTGATCCCACCGCGCGCATTAGCATAGCGTCTCATACGTTCCAGCAACACTGGTTTGGGGTTGGAGTTGCCGGCCAACAACTCCAGGTGCACGTAGAAGTCTTTGAGGCATGTGGCTAGAGTGGCACTCAGGGCGGCCTGATCCGGCTTCTTATAGCCGCGGAATCGCGCCAGCTTCCTCTCCACACCATGCACCAACTCCGAGTTCTTAGGCAAACAGTCCTGCCGGAAGCCTTTAATCCTTGTGCCCATGTCCTTTTCTGGGGTGAATGAGCCGAAGTCGCATATACTCCTCCGCGGCGACTGCAGCAGCGTTTGCGCACATCGGTCTCCCTCTCCACGCTTCCCAAATATGGTTCGCCGAATGGTGTAAACAGACATCTGCTGTCTCTTCGACTGGCTTGACACGACTCTTGTCACCGCCTGAAGAAGAGTGTGCGCTTGATAACGCAATACACACAAGCAACGCAACAATAGACATCAACTTACAACGCCCTCCACGTCATTGTCGGTCAAACCAGCTTCTGGGTGTTGACGCAACAGGTGCTGCAGCTCTTCAAACGCAGTGTCCGCAGTGGATTTCTTTAACGGGACACCGACGACATGTTCTACGTTGCTGCTTGCGCCAGCGCCTTCGACGGCTAAGCCACCGATACCTCCAGCGAGACCTCCGAAGGGTTGTAATGAGCCGTTAGCATGTTCAGCATCGCAGGGATAGTAGCCATAGTAGGCGCCTTGAGAAGAGTGGACAGCTTGCACAGCACCGTAATACGCGCATCCTGACGCGTTAGCCGCGACGCCAAATGGCGCGTACACGCGTTCTGGCAAATAGCCGCCTTCTGACGCAGCATAGCTTTGTTGCACAGTATCGTTGCCTAACGCCGATTGCACAGCATTAGCAACGTGAGTCGCCGGATAGCCGCCTTGGACCGATTCGTCGGGCACTCCGTCCACTCTTCGTACATCCATGGTTACTGCACAGTTCACTTGCGACTAGGACGAATGCGAAACGGACGATTTGTCACCGTACACCGTTTGCTGTACAGGCTGCTTTCGTCGCAAGATACGTGACACGAAATGACTAATGACTAAAAAGCGACTGAGGACTACGTTATGTAACCATTGTCGCCACGTGTATTGTGGATGAGTGGGCACGTGTGTCCATTTGTCAGAAGAGTGTGCACCATGTCGCTTTGCAAGTGGGACCAGAGTGGGCAAAACCTGAAACCGGGTTAGCAGCGACAAGTTTGATAGAAGAGTAAACACTGCTGCTAACTCGGGTAGAAGAGTGGATTAACTGCTTTCCAATAGTATGCTCTTCATGCAGATGTGACGCATGCGTCACGAGTGCGTCACGAGTGCGTCATGGCCCAAAAGTGTGTCATGGTTTAGGGGTTATGCATAAATTGAGATCGTATGGCATTGGGGGACATTTGCACACCTGGTTGTCTGATTTCCTATGTAAACGTTACCAACGAGTCCATATCAGTGACTGTTTCTCTAACTGGGAACCAGTCACCAGTGGTGTTCCACAAGGGTCCACTTTAGGACCCTTATTATGTTTGCTCTACATCAATGATTTGCCTGCCCAGATTGTTTCTGCCTCTGTGAAACTTTTTGCTGACGACTGTAAGCTTTACCTGTGCGCACCCAAGAGCAACCCGAATTTCGCCCCACTTTGTGCCGATCTAATGGCAGTAAAAAACTGGTCTACAGTGAACCAACTAAAATTAGCGCTAAATAAGAGCTCCGTCTTCCACATGGGCCAAAACAACCCAGAGTATAGTTACAAAATCGACGATGTTTTGCTACCTGTTGAAAATACGGTCAGAGACCTTGACATATGTGTTTCCGACACTTTAAAATTCGATGAGCACATTCAAGCAACTCAAAAATCCGCCTTCATTGTGTCATATCGCATTTTTCAGTGTTTTCATACAAAAACCATAGATTTTCATTTCTGTATGTTTAAAACTTATGTGAGGCCAAAGCTCGATCGAATACGGCTGCGAAATTTGGAATCCCACCTATCAAACCTACATAGACATGATAGAGCGAGTCCAAAACACACATACGCGACCATACATACACCCAGACATGGAAACATGTGCCTTTCAGACGATGGTACCATTTAGGGAGGGGGTGTAATTATAGGGGGGGGGCTTATAAACTCAAAGTGGTCTTGGGAGGGTGTATTAGGTATTATAGGGGGGTGGGCTAATTATAGGGGGGCTAATTATAGGGTGTACGGTATCTCACGGATCACGGTAGCTATGACAAATCCGGTCCTTAGGTGACGAAGCAATGTGCCAAGCCAGCTACCCGCAAAAAATTCAGCTCAATCCATCCAGCATAGGTAACTTGCATCGTATCAACCGTAGTGTATTGTATGCATCGTATTGTATCAACTTCAATGTGTCGTATCTTGTGATTGTGGTATCGCATTGAAAAACGGTGCAGTGGTGGTACGGTGTGACAAATACTTGCAATGCCACAAAATAAGCAAGCTTGCTCAATAAATAGTAAAGGATCACAAATACCGGATGAGTTTGACTGGGTTCAAGTCAAGTGGTGACTTTCCTGTCGCGACACACTGAAATTGCTTATTGTCTACAGTCTGCACTGCCAGGCTTGGGTAAGAAAATAATTTCATTTTTCTTTAAATTCTTTTTTTAAGTTTTTTATTAAATGTTCTCAGAGACCGTTATAACGTAAACAATGTTGTAAAAGGTGCTTTAAGCCGAGTAGAGTGGCAAGAACAGCCAACTAAGGCATTAAAAGCTTTTTGAAGTGCGCTTCAATTAACGTTTTACTACTGATAGTTCCTTATTGAGTCGGACTTCGACTATGACTATCGAGACTTGGTTTGACAGCCCCTGGAACACCTCAAGAAGTGCTAATCATGGTTGTTTAGCTCATCGGGGCTGCTACTAAGTAGGTATATTAGGTTTAAAGTTGCTACACCCGTCGTTTTTGCCTCTTTTTCAGCACTTCGGACCATTTTGACAAACTTATTCATTAATTAAAAAGTCCCATTTTATTTTAGTTTTGCCCAAGCCTGTGCACTGCACACAACTGCGAAAACATCTCGACAAATAAGAACGAGTCAGTAGTAGAACAAATATTTTTAGGAACGGGTTCTGATGCGCGCTAGGAGTCAATCCTGCCTGGAACTGGGACCCGGGATGTCGTTCATCTCCACTGCCTCCTTCTTGTCTTCGACCTGAGGCGCTACTTGCTTTCGCTTCCTGATGGCCTTTAGCGTCAGCGCGTCCCACGCGATTCTGCAGACACGGTGGACAAACTTGCGGATCTGAAAACGCGAACCGAATCACACACGCACTGGTTAATCGGAAGTCCTCAGGCCAGATGAGCAACCTTTATGTCCATGGTGGTATGAAAAAAGAAGACCGCTAGTCCGTTGACGACGTTGATGAGAACGCAGGCAGAGTAGAAGGCCATGAACTTGTAATAAACTGCGGCCAGGCCGATGACGTGCGACATACAGTGGAGAGTGAGCGTCTGCGGGAGCGTGGCGCGCGAGATGCTAAAGTGTTCGATGTGCCAAGCTGACGCTCAGCTACAGAAATGGGCGCTTACTGTCCGGTGCAGCGCTGCCGTATGTCCCGAAATTGCATGGGGAAGGGAGCCCACTCGCGCGCGAGCAGGCCGCCCGCCTCGACGATGATCAGGATCACGAGGGCGATGACGACCATGGGGACCCACATGGCCCAGGACAGGGCGCCGTCGAAAACGCCCCAGCAACTCCAGGCCGTGCTGTACTCGTCCCCGACGAACTGGGCGGTGACGATGACCCAGATCATGGGCGCCCCTGCAGAATCGCTGCAAGAGGTGCAGAGAGCAAGGACGGATGGAAATCGCTCACCCCAGCCAATGGCTACATTCCAGCGCCAGGGGAAGCACCCTCCTCTTGGGATGACGTTGCCAACGACGGCGAGCACTTGGATTGACTCGAGCAGCATGAAGACGTATCCGCAGGCGAAGAAGTAGTGCAGTGCCACCCCCACCCAGTAGCACAGGCTCTGAACTCCACTCAAAAATGATTTTGTATGAAAACGTAAGAGACGGCGACAGACTTCATCAATTCCCCCTGGATACATCGCCGGTTCTCGCAAGGTTAGTACGAGCAGGTGGGCCAGGAGGAACGCGAGGTCTTGATTGACGATGATGATCGATTCAGGCGAGTTGGACCTACAGCAAATCACGCAAGATAGTCAAGGCGCTTTCAAATTGTGGAAAGGGTTTCACCGGAAGACGATGTAGAGAATGCAGACTGCACTCAAGCTGATGACCAAGAAGAGGCAGCCCATTGATTGTGCAGCTGTTGCCACAAAACGCTCTGTAGGGTTTAGCGGCTGAAGTTGAGTTGTGCAACACCTTTGCCTTTGAGGCGAATAGGTATGTAAAGGGTGTTTTTTTTAATTATCACATTTCTTTTTTGAATAACTTTTGTTTCCTTTGTCGGATTGTTTTGAAATTTGGAACACTTATACACAAGACTTTAGGATTTTGTCTGAAAAAAAGAATCGTCGAATTCGGAGTAGGATTCCGAGAGTTATGGCGCTCCGAATCAAATGTCTCGTTTTTTGGCAGATCTTACGAACGAAATAGGTCGTATCGTAACTGTTCAGTACTGTATGCAAAATTTCAAACGCAAAACTTTGCTTTTGCTTTGCGCGGGCTCATCTAATATGGTCGGCGTACAGAATGCTCTAGTGCTGCTCGACTGAAACCTCCCCTCTCCATCCGCCCTCCTCCCACTCCACACGCCCACCCAACGGCCCTCTTCTGGGCCACCTCAACAGGGTTCAAGTCTTACTCTGCGCCTCCACGTGGTGATGCCTGGGCAACGTCTCTTTTATGAGGCGACAAAGCAGAGGGGCACTGTGTTGGGAACACTTCTGATTGGTTCCACGTTAACGGTTCGATCGCCAGTCAACGCACACTTTTAGAAGTAAATTTCTTTTATTAAACCTCAAAAGCACAACTCGACAAGACTCTCTGAGATAATAGAATAAAGGGTAGATCAGAATGTCATATATCTAGGGGCGTTTCCGGTAAATTCCTTGTAATTCTTCTAACAGCTCGGCTCCACTCCAACACGCCCCGGATTTTGAGAAGAGATGCAGCAGTTGACTTGTGCGCTGAGAACTTCGGTAAGAGCTTCTTCTGCTCGCCACGCCATGTCCTCGACCGATCCGTCTTGCTCTCGAATCCGATCGCCCCTTGAAAGGTTCCTGAAACAACTCCGCTGCCGCCGTCGTTCGTCCGAGCCAGGTCGATACACGTTGTCGTCCGTCGTAGTTCCTGAAAGGCCCTTAAAACGATGATGCCAGCGCCGGCAGTATGCGTCTTGTGGAGAGGATGTCTTGGCCACTCTGCGCTGCGCGATCTTCGACTTGATACTTCTGTCCACGGGTTGTCGCCTTTCGCCAGTCGCCGTCTTCATCCTTGACTTCTGTGACGCTCCCAACGTGACGTGTCGACTCGCGCCATTTTCTTGAAATCCCAGCGCGCTTTCATCGACTTCTCTGCGCCGTAGCCTCCGCTGCTCGTCCTTGAATCCGTCCACGATTTTCTGAGGTTTCGAATCTGCAACAGCGACGCGTTCTCTCTCGTCCGGCAAGACTTCGGCGCGTTGTCCGTCATTGACCTGAAAACTGAAGTTTGAAAACCCCTGGGCATCACACTCCTTGGGATACTCCTTGGGACTTCCCCACCCACTGCGCTGAAAAAACGTCTCATCCGTATAACCCAACACATTCACGCTGTCTCCCTTCTCTACAACCCTGTTCGCTGCCCGTTCTTTCACTACCATTTTAGATATCACTTGTGACAAAGCTTGTACTGGAATCTTTAGCAATGGTACTTCTGATCCATCAGGATAAGTTAATTTAATTCCCACAGCCTCCAAATCGGTGCCTACCAAACTGTCCGGCTTCAAATTTGGCAACACTATGGCCCACATTTTGAAACGCCTTCCTTTTCTGTGCCCTTTCAAGAAAATTTCACCCGCACTAAAGTGTTTGCCATTCACACCGTTTATCTGTGACACTGCGTGAGGTCGATAGAATGCCTCCCAAACCTCTGGGTATTTTGATTTATAAAAATTCACCAAAGTATCTTTCATCTTTTCGTTCACGCAAGTGCGCGAAGCACCCGTGTCGGCAATAGCATAAAGACCAGAATCTACATCTGATGATTTAACCACAGATGGTAAACCCTCAAACTGTATATCATTAGGTACATAAATCCTTTTAGGTTGTTCCAATTCTGGTACAATCTTTTCCTCGATCTTACTCATGACAGCCACCTGGGATCTGTTGTCAATTTTTTGATTGGACTGATATTGTCGCCGGTTCTCCTGAATTTTTCTCGTCTCATTAGATGTAATGTCATTACTATTGAACCGCACCTCGTTACCTATGCCAACAAATGGTATTGAAACTGATTCATCGTGCCTTACTACGTCATTCACAGTTTGAACATTCGACTTACTGCAATTTTTGGCCATGTGCCCAACTACTCCACAGTTAAAACAAGTCAATCCGTTGACTGCGTCGTTTCTCACATTTTGCGGCTCATTCCGCCAATTGGGATTTTCCCCAGATTGTTGAGGCATATTTGGAGGACTATATTCCCAGGCTGTTGAGGCATATTCGGAGGTCTGTTCTGCCAACGAAAATTATCCATGGGTTATTCCCAAACTGTTGAGGAATATTCGGAGGCCTATTTTGCCAACCAAAGTTGCGCATCACTGGTTGATTGAAATTCTGAATTGGGCGATTCTGAATAGGCTGACGCACATTTCTGTCCAATCTGTTATTTGTCATCGCACCCTGTGTCATATTGATGGTTTGTTCCTTTTGGAATGCCTTGGAAGTAACGTTATTCCAAGTAAAATCTTGTGTTGACACTAGGGATGAGCATGGGCCGGGCCGGGCCGGAATTCCAGGCCCGTTTTGCGGGCCGGGCCGGGCCGGGCCTGCGTTTTGAGGGTGCGGGCCGGGCCGGGCCGGGCCGGACGTTCTTGGCTGGCCAACGTAGATAGCTACCGATGTAATGCATTGTAAGTATTGGCGACTATTCTGCACCGTATTAGCAACTTTGTATTCTATGACGCGCGTTTTTCGCGCTCAAATGGTGCAAAGGCTGTAAAATGGTTGTGAACTGCGATTCTGAGAGGTGGATGCGCCATTCCGTTAAGTAAATCACCCAAATTGGCATACGGTATTTCAGTAAATTGTACACTGTAGTGACTGTACTTATTTCGTGTTGCGGGCCGGGCCGGGCCGGGCCTGCGATATTGAGCAGTTGGACGGGCTGGGCCGGGCCGGGCCGGGCCTGGATTTTGAGGGTGCGGGCCGGGCCGGGACGGGCCGGACTATCTGGCGGGCTGGGCCGGGCCGAGATGTGCAGGCCCGTGCTCATCCCTAGTTGACACATCTGGTCTAAATTTTTCACTCATATTGGTATAGAAAAAGTATGCTCTCAAACAATCCGCTACTTCAAGTTCATGCAAGTTCAATTCCGCGAATTTCTTACTAGAGGATGTGATGTACTCCTGCACTGTTTGAGAGTGTTGTTCCCACGTCAACCATGCCCTAATTCGTTGAGATAATGGACGTTTGTCCACAAAATGCTGTGAAAATGTTTCACATAAACGGGTATAATCGTTTTGAATTTCAGCCGATAAAGTGCGAAAAAGTGATAACGCGTCGCCACAAAAAGACATGACCATATACCTACATTTCATTTCTTCCGGATATGTCCGCACTGCCCAATCAAAAGTGAACAACCAATCGTCAAAAGAAACAGTACCTTTACCATCAAAACTTTTCACTTTCGGATCTGGATAATCCCTCAAATTTATGTGACCATTTTCATGTCCATTACCATTTCCGTTCCCATTTCCGTTAGTATGTTCGTTCTGTGTGAGATTCTGCAAAAGCGCCGTTTGCATTTGCATCTGTTGCTGCATTTGTTCACGTTGCGCCTCTACCTGCATTTGCATTTGTTGCTGCATTTGTTGCTGTTGTGCCTCTGCCTGTTGCCTTTGAGCCTCTATCAAAAGTAATGTTTGTTGCCGCTGATCCTCTGCCCGTCGTTCCTGCATCTCATTTTGCATTTGCATTTGCCTTGCCAATAGAGAAAAATAATCCAACGTACCATCGCCTTCCGGTTGTCCATCTATGGACTGCCTGTCATGTGAATGACTATGACTCTGACTGTTGTTATGTTTACGCCCCTTACTTTGTTGTGCCCTTTCAGTCGATTCCTCTCGCGCGTCTCTTTCCGACTGCTTTCGTCCACGACTACGACTACGACACGAATCTTCGTTCTGTCTCTGAAGTAGTTGTTGATTCACCTCCGCGAGTCGCTGCTTCTCCGCCTCCAATTGCTCAAGACGTTGCGCAATTCTAACTCTTCCTGTCTCTTCCTCTCACGCCTCTTTCTGTCCCTCTCGCGTCGTTCCGCCAAACGCTGCTCCTCTGACTGATTACTTTCCATGCCAAACTCTGTCTCGCTCTCTTCACCATCTGTCACATACGCGTCGATCGCAAGATCACTCGAATTCGCGCCTTTATTCGACATATCACTTGATATTCGAACAAATCAAAATCAATTCTAACCACTGACACGCCTCTATCCACCACTCCGATAGGGTATGACCCGAAGGCCAGTCCAATAGGGTATGACCCGAAGGCCAGTCCAATAGGGTATGACCCGAAGGCCAGTCCGATAGGGTATGACCAGAAGGCCAGTCCGATAGGGTATGACCCGAAGGCCAGTCCAATAGGGTATGACCCGAAGGTCAGTCCGATAGGGTATGACCCGACGGCCAGTCCAATAGGGTATGACCCGAAGGCCAGTCTGATAGGGTATGACCCGAAGGCCAGTCCAATAGGGTATGACCCGAAGGCCATCCAGGCCGTGCTGTACTCGTCCCCGACGAACTGGGCGGTGACGATGACCCAGATCATGGGCGCCCCTGCAGAATCGCTGCAAGAGGTGCAGAGAGCAAGGACGGATGGAAATCGCTCACCCCAGCCAATGGCTACATTCCAGCGCCAGGGGAAGCACCCTCCTCTTGGGATGACGTTGCCAACGACGGCGAGCACTTGGATTGACTCGAGCAGCATGAAGACGTATCCGCAGGCGAAGAAGTAGTGCAGTGCCACCCCCACCCAGTAGCACAGGCTCTGAACTCCACTCAAAAATGATTTTGTATGAAAACGTAAGAGACGGCGACAGACTTCATCAATTCCCCCTGGATACATCGCCGGTTCTCGCAAGGTTAGTACGAGCAGGTGGGCCAGGAGGAACGCGAGGTCTTGATTGACGATGATGATCGATTCAGGCGAGTTGGACCTACAGCAAATCACGCAAGATAGTCAAGGCGCTTTCAAATTGTGGAAAGGGTTTCACCGGAAGACGATGTAGAGAATGCAGACTGCACTCAAGCTGATGACCAAGAAGAGGCCGCCCATTGATTGTGCAGCTGTTGCCACAAAACGCTCTGTAGGGTTTAGCGGCTGAAGTTGAGTTGTGCAACACCTTTGCCTTTGAGGCGAATAGGTATGTAAAGGGTGTTTTTTTTAATTATCACATTTCTTTTTTGAATAACTTTTGTTTCCTTTGTCGGATTGTTTTGAAATTTGGAACACTTATACACAAGACTTTAGGATTTTGTCTGAAAAAAAGAATCGTCGAATTCGGAGTAGGATTCCGAGAGTTATGGCGCTCCGAATCAAATGTCTCGTTTTTTGGCAGATCTTACGAACGAAATAGGTCGTATCGTAACTGTTCAGTACTGTATGCAAAATTTCAAACGCAAAACTTTGCTTTTGCTTTGCGCGGGCTCATCTAATATGGTCGGCGTACAGAATGCTCTAGTGCTGCTCGACTGAAACCTCCCCTCTCCATCCGCCCTCCTCCCACTCCACACGCCCACCCAACGGCCCTCTTCTGGGCCACCTCAACAGGGTTCAAGTCTTACTCTGCGCCTCCACGTGGTGATGCCTGGGCAACGTCTCTTTTATGAGGCGACAAAGCGGAGGGGCACTGTGTTGGGAACACTTCTGATTGGTTCCACGTTAACGGTTCGATCGCCAGTCAACGCACACTTTTAGAAGTAAATTTCTTTTATTAAACCTCAAAAGCACAACTCGACAAGACTCTCTGAGATAATAGAATAAAGGGTAGATCAGAATGTCATATATCTAGGGGCGTTTCCGGTAAATTCCTTGTAATTCTTCTAACAGCTCGGCTCCACTCCAACACGCCCCGGATTTTGAGAAGAGATGCAGCAGTTGACTTGTGCGCTGAGAACTTCGGTAAGAGCTTCTTCTGCTCGCCACGCCATGTCCTCGACCGATCCGTCTTGCTCTCGAATCCGATCGCCCCTTGAAAGGTTCCTGAAACAACTCCGCTGCCGCCGTCGTTCGTCCGAGCCAGGTCGATACACGTTGTCGTCCGTCGTAGTTCCTGAAAGGCCCTTAAAACGATGATGCCAGCGCCGGCAGTATGCGTCTTGTGGAGAGGATGTCTTGGCCACTCTGCGCTGCGCGATCTTCGACTTGATACTTCTGTCCACGGGTTGTCGCCTTTCGCCAGTCGCCGTCTTCATCCTTGACTTCTGTGACGCTCCCAACGTGACGTGTCGACTCGCGCCATTTTCTTGAAATCCCAGCGCGCTTTCATCGACTTCTCTGCGCCGTAGCCTCCGCTGCTCGTCCTTGAATCCGTCCACGATTTTCTGAGGTTTCGAATCTGCAACAGCGACGCGTTCTCTCTCGTCCGGCAAGACTTCGGCGCGTTGTCCGTCGTTGACCTGAAAACTGAAGTTTGAAAAACCCTGGGCATCACACTCCTTGGGATACTCCTTGGGACTTCCCCACCCACTGCGCTGAAAAAACGTCTCATCCGTATAACCCAACACATTCACGCTGTCTCCCTTCTCTACAACCCTGTTCGCTGCCCGTTCTTTCACTACCATTTTAGATATCACTTGTGACAAAGCTTGTACTGGAATCTTTAGCAATGGTACTTCTGATCCATCAGGATAAGTTAATTTAATTCCCACAGCCTCCAAATCGGTGCCTACCAAACTGTCCGGCTTCAAATTTGGCAACACTATGGCCCACATTTTGAAACGCCTTCCTTTTCTGTGCCCTTTCAAGAAAATTTCACCCGCACTAAAGTGTTTGCCATTCACACCGTTTATCTGTGACACTGCGTGAGGTCGATAGAATGCCTCCCAAACCTCTGGGTATTTTGATTTATAAAAATTCACCAAAGTATCTTTCATCTTTTCGTTCACGCAAGTGCGCGAAGCACCCGTGTCGGCAATAGCATAAAGACCAGAATCTACATCTGATGATTTAACCACAGATGGTAAACCCTCAAACTGTATATCATTAGGTACATAAATCCTTTTAGGTTGTTCCAATTCTGGTACAATCTTTTCCTCGATCTTACTCATGACAGCCACCTGGGATCTGTTGTCAATTTTTTGATTGGACTGATATTGTCGCCGGTTCTCCTGAATTTTTCTCGTCTCATTAGACGTAATGTCATTACTATTGAACCGCACCTCGTTACCTATGCCAACAAATGGTATTGAAACTGATTCATCGTGCCTTACTACGTCATTCACAGTTTGAACATTCGACTTACTGCAATTTTTGGCCATGTGCCCAACTACTCCACAGTTAAAACAAGTCAATCCGTTGACTGCGTCGTTTCTCACATTTTGCGGCTCATTCCGCCAATTGGGATTTTCCCCAGATTGTTGAGGCATATTTGGAGGACTATATTCCCAGGCTGTTGAGGCATATTCGGAGGTCTGTTCTGCCAACGAAAATTATCCATGGGTTATTCCCAAACTGTTGAGGAATATTCGGAGGCCTATTTTGCCAACCAAAGTTGCGCATCACTGGTTGATTGAAATTCTGAATTGGGCGATTCTGAATAGGCTGACGCACATTTCTGTCCAATCTGTTATTTGTCATCGCACCCTGTGTCATATTGATGGTTTGTTCCTTTTGGAATGCCTTGGAAGTAACGTTATTCCAAGTAAAATCTTGTGTTGACACTAGGGATGAGCATGGGCCGGGCCGGGCCGGAATTCCAGGCCCGTTTTGCGGGCCGGGCCGGGCCGGGCCTGCGTTTTGAGGGTGCGGGCCGGGCCGGGCCGGGCCGGACGTTCTTGGCTGGCCAACGTAGATAGCTACCAATGTAATGCATTGTAAGTATCGGCGACTATTCTGCACCGTATTAGCAACTTTGTATTCTATGACGCGCGTTTTTCGCGCTCAAATGGTGCAAAGGCTGTAAAATGGTTGTGAACTGCGATTCTGAGAGGTGGATGCGCCATTCCGTTAAGTAAATCACCCAAATTGGCATACGGTATTTCAGTAAATTGTACACTGTAGTGACTGTACTTATTTCGTGTTGCGGGCCGGGCCGGGCCGGGCCTGCGATATTGAGCAGTTGGACGGGCTGGGCCGGGCCGGGCCGGGCCTGGATTTTGAGGGTGCGGGCCGGGCCGGGACGGGCCGGACTATCTGGCGGGCTGGGCCGGGCCGAGATGTGCAGGCCCGTGCTCATCCCTAGTTGACACATCTGGGCCCGTATGCTGACAAAAAAATTAGAGCGCTCTAAATCTAATTAAAGTGGGTTAGGACGATACGCCACTCGCCCGAAAATTTCAGTTTTCTGCATGCTCATTTTTTGTCGTCGACTCGAGGAAAGCGCTGAAAAATGGAGAAATAGTCGTCGAAAGACAGGAGCAGCAGTGGCGGGAGCGGCAGGTGCAGCAGCAGAACGCCTCTGCGGGGTTATTCTCGACAACTTACTGGCGATCAAGGGCTGTTCCTCTTTGGATCCCGCATGGGAAGCTGTCGACAGTCGGTTCAACGTCGACATCGCGTCGCATCTAATCGGCGCTATTCTCTGGACGAGTGCAAGCGGAACTGGAGGTAAAGGCAGCACCGAGCCAGAAGAATGCTTTTGAGGGGGAGGTGTGTCATCAATTTTGAGCTTAAGCGTCTCGTTTATTGCGCCGGCGCCACCCACATGGACGGCGCCATGCGTATAGCCGAGAAACTCGGAAACTCCGTCAACTTCAGCTGCCTCGACGGCTGCGTCGGCGTCGTCACCGCCAGCTGTCGGCGCGTCGACAGCAACGCACAGGCCGCTCTCTCTACGGCGTCGGCCGCCGCACCGACCACTTCATCGACGACTCGGTACTGCTATAGCTGTCTTGTTTGTTTTTTTTTGTGAAAAGGATGGGGGGAGGGTGGTGAAGTGAGGGTCCACAAAAATTGGGCCAGAGGGAGAGTAAAATCGACAATTTTTCGAAGAGGGGTGGCCCAGTGGATTGAGGTACAAATCGCGAGTTTTGGGACGGAGTTTTGTTCATAACATATTTGGTGCAGCGCCGCAAGCAAAACTTGTGTCGCTTTTACGCTAAAAAATTAACTTGAGCTATTGGGAAATACATAGGGGGGTGGGGGTTAGGTGCGAAATTATTTTGGGATAGACAGGGTCTGCCAGGTGGGTGTTCCCCCCCCCCCTCCCAGCGGCGCAGGTGGGATTTCCGCACTGACAGACCCAAGATTTTATGACGGGGTGGGGGGGGGGGGGTAACATGTTCCGCATGAATTTTAATAAATAGGAAGCAATCGATTTTCACGTTTAGTACTGCCGGGTTTTGCCTCACAATAACGCGCTGCAGGCGAGAATTTTCGTTCTCTTCTCTTCTTTTGTCTATGCGTTTGTTGTCCAAAATTAGGCGAAACCAGCTCTTGCTCCCCCCCCCCCCTACATAGGTGCGTTAATCAGCGCCCAGGGGGTAAAAATCCACCCGCTGCGAACCCTCTTCCAGGGCTTCTCCTACTGCCCCCCCCCTCTTCCACCATGCCTGCCTTCCACCATGTATATCTGCCCCCCCCCCTTCCTCGCTGGCCACGGGGGGGGGGGGGGCTGGATCCCGCAGTGTATGTCCGGAGTAGGTGCCGGGGGGGGGGGGTATTGTGAAGCCTTTCGGCGGTGACCGCTAATCCAGCAACATTTGAACCACTAAACCCCTCCCTGATCGAGTGTATCAATATTCTCTGTTGTAGGGCGACGCGAGTCGTTGTGGTGTGGGACGCAGCTGGGGGCGGGTGACGCGAAGTGCGCTAGTGTGGCAGCCGTTCCGCAGCCCAAGGCCTGCGTTCTACGTCTACGTCTACCGCTTTAGAGTGACGGCAACGAGAACGCGTTTCCGCTGTTCCAATTTTCGCCTTTTTAATGACTGCAAGCGACAAGTTTCTATGTGCGACTATCGATCACCTTTCGAACGTGATTTGGGTTTGCTACTGTTTGTGGTGTGAAGGCTTGTCGAGATGTTTTTGTGGTGACACCTCACAACTACCATGCTCATGCGTCTAAACATGCACTTACATTCGGCTAAGGGGAGGGGAAGTCCATCCACTGTCCCATACGCACATGTTTCTTCAACATCTCACTAAAAATACTCAACAATTACTCTACATCCGTGACCCGTGAGATAGATTGTCTCGTGGTCAAAACAGAACCGCTGGCACAGTTCCTCATCAGTCAGTTTTTTTAATTCTCTAAATTCTTTCACTTTGCAGCCATAGAATGATGACAACCAACAAATTTCAAAGATGTGTTTCAAGTGCAAACAATTCTAGCGCAATCGACAAATTTAGAGTGGGTAGGAGCACTCTAATTTTATGCGTGTGTGCCACTCTAATTCAAGTGCGTCGCTCTACTCTAATTCGAGTAGCTCACTCTAATTGTAATTCAAGTACCGTATACCACTCTAATTCTTACGTGCTGAAGGATACAAGTGGCGTATCGTTTGCCAACCCGGATTGAATTAGAGCGCTCTAATTTAATTCGAGTACCAATTGTTGTCAGCATACGGGCCCTGGTCTAAATTTTTCACTCATATTGGTATAGAAAAAGTATGCTCTCAAACAATCCGCTACTTCAAGTTCATGCAGGTTCAATTCCGCGAATTTCTTACTAGAGGATGTGATGTACTCCTGCACTGTTTGAGAGTGTTGTTCCCACGTCAACCATGCCCTAATTCGTTGAGATAATGGACGTTTGTCCACAAAATGCTGTGAAAATGTTTCACATAAACGGGTATAATCGTTTTGAATTTCAGCCGATAAAGTGCGAAAAAGTGATAACGCGTCGCCACAAAAAGACATGACCATATACCTACATTTCATTTCTTCCGGATATGTCCGCACTGCCCAATCAAAAGTGAACAACCAATCGTCAAAAGAAACAGTACCTTTACCATCAAAACTTTTCACTTTCGGATCTGGATAATCCCTCAAATTTATGTGACCATTTTCATGTCCATTACCATTTCCGTTCCCATTTCCGTTAGTATGTTCGTTCTGTGTGAGATTCTGCAAAAGCGCCGTTTGCATTTGCATCTGTTGCTGCATTTGTTCACGTTGCGCCTCTACCTGCATTTGCATTTGTTGCTGCATTTGTTGCTGTTGTGCCTCTGCCTGTTGCCTTTGAGCCTCTATCAAAAGTAATGTTTGTTGCCGCTGATCCTCTGCCCGTCGTTCCTGCATCTCATTTTGCATTTGCATTTGCCTTGCCAATAGAGAAAAATAATCCAACGTACCATCGCCTTCCGGTTGTCCATCTATGGACTGCCTGTCATGTGAATGACTATGACTCTGACTGTTGTTATGTTTACGCCCCTTACTTTGTTGTGCCCTTTCAGTCGATTCCTCTCGCGCGTCTCTTTCCGACTGCTTTCGTCCACGACTACGACTACGACACGAATCTTCGTTCTGTCTCTGAAGTAGTTGTTGATTCACCTCCGCGAGTCGCTGCTTCTCCGCCTCCAATTGCTCAAGACGTTGCGCAATTCTAACTCTTCCTGTCTCTTCCTCTCACGCCTCTTTCTGTCCCTCTCGCGTCGTTCCGCCAAACGCTGCTCCTCTGACTGATTACTTTCCATGCCAAACTCTGTCTCGCTCTCTTCACCATCTGTCACATACGCGTCGATCGCAAGATCACTCGAATTCGCGCCTTTATTCGACATATCACTTGATATTCGAACAAATCAAAATCAATTCTAACCACTGACACGCCTCTATCCACCACTCCGATAGGGTATGACCCGAAGGCCAGTCCAATAGGGTATGACCCGAAGGCCAGTCCAATAGGGTATGACCCGAAGGCCAGTCCGATAGGGTATGACCCGAAGGCCAGTCCGATAGGGTATGACCCGAAGGCCAGTCCAATAGGGTATGACCCGAAGGTCAGTCCGATAGGGTATGACCCGACGGCCAGTCCAATAGGGTATGACCCGAAGGCCAGTCTGATAGGGTATGACCCGAAGGCCAGTCCAATAGGGTATGACCCGAAGGCCATCCAGGCCGTGCTGTACTCGTCCCCGACGAACTGGGCGGTGACGATGACCCAGATCATGGGCGCCCCTGCAGAATCGCTGCAAGAGGTGCAGAGAGCAAGGACGGATGGAAATCGCTCACCCCAGCCAATGGCTACATTCCAGCGCCAGGGGAAGCACCCTCCTCTTGGGATGACGTTGCCAACGACGGCGAGCACTTGGATTGACTCGAGCAGCATGAAGACGTATCCGCAGGCGAAGAAGTAGTGCAGTGCCACCCCCACCCAGTAGCACAGGCTCTGAACTCCACTCAAAAATGATTTTGTATGAAAACGTAAGAGACGGCGACAGACTTCATCAATTCCCCCTGGATACATCGCCGGTTCTCGCAAGGTTAGTACGAGCAGGTGGGCCAGGAGGAACGCGAGGTCTTGATTGACGATGATGATCGATTCAGGCGAGTTGGACCTACAGCAAATCACGCAAGATAGTCAAGGCGCTTTCAAATTGTGGAAAGGGTTTCACCGGAAGACGATGTAGAGAATGCAGACTGCACTCAAGCTGATGACCAAGAAGAGGCCGCCCATTGATTGTGCAGCTGTTGCCACAAAACGCTCTGTAGGGTTTAGCGGCTGAAGTTGAGTTGTGCAACACCTTTGCCTTTGAGGCGAATAGGTATGTAAAGGGTGTTTTTTTTAATTATCACATTTCTTTTTTGAATAACTTTTGTTTCCTTTGTCGGATTGTTTTGAAATTTGGAACACTTATACACAAGACTTTAGGATTTTGTCTGAAAAAAAGAATCGTCGAATTCGGAGTAGGATTCCGAGAGTTATGGCGCTCCGAATCAAATGTCTCGTTTTTTGGCAGATCTTACGAACGAAATAGGTCGTATCGTAACTGTTCAGTACTGTATGCAAAATTTCAAACGCAAAACTTTGCTTTTGCTTTGCGCGGGCTCATCTAATATGGTCGGCGTACAGAATGCTCTAGTGCTGCTCGACTGAAACCTCCCCTCTCCATCCGCCCTCCTCCCACTCCACACGCCCACCCAACGGCCCTCTTCTGGGCCACCTCAACAGGGTTCAAGTCTTACTCTGCGCCTCCACGTGGTGATGCCTGGGCAACGTCTCTTTTATGAGGCGACAAAGCGGAGGGGCACTGTGTTGGGAACACTTCTGATTGGTTCCACGTTAACGGTTCGATCGCCAGTCAACGCACACTTTTAGAAGTAAATTTCTTTTATTAAACCTCAAAAGCACAACTCGACAAGACTCTCTGAGATAATAGAATAAAGGGTAGATCAGAATGTCATATATCTAGGGGCGTTTCCGGTAAATTCCTTGTAATTCTTCTAACAGCTCGGCTCCACTCCAACACGCCCCGGATTTTGAGAAGAGATGCAGCAGTTGACTTGTGCGCTGAGAACTTCGGTAAGAGCTTCTTCTGCTCGCCACGCCATGTCCTCGACCGATCCGTCTTGCTCTCGAATCCGATCGCCCCTTGAAAGGTTCCTGAAACAACTCCGCTGCCGCCGTCGTTCGTCCGAGCCAGGTCGATACACGTTGTCGTCCGTCGTAGTTCCTGAAAGGCCCTTAAAACGATGATGCCAGCGCCGGCAGTATGCGTCTTGTGGAGAGGATGTCTTGGCCACTCTGCGCTGCGCGATCTTCGACTTGATACTTCTGTCCACGGGTTGTCGCCTTTCGCCAGTCGCCGTCTTTATCCTTGACTTCTGTGACGCTCCCAACGTGACGTGTCGACTCGCGCCATTTTCTTGAAATCCCAGCGCGCTTTCATCGACTTCTCTGCGCCGTAGCCTCCGCTGCTCGTCCTTGAATCCGTCCACGATTTTCTGAGGTTTCGAATCTGCAACAGCGACGCGTTCTCTCTCGTCCGGCAAGACTTCGGCGCGTTGTCCGTCGTTGACCTGAAAACTGAAGTTTGAAAAACCCTGGGCATCACACTCCTTGGGATACTCCTTGGGACTTCCCCACCCACTGCGCTGAAAAAACGTCTCATCCGTATAACCCAACACATTCACGCTGTCTCCCTTCTCTACAACCCTGTTCGCTGCCCGTTCTTTCACTACCATTTTAGATATCACTTGTGACAAAGCTTGTACTGGAATCTTTAGCAATGGTACTTCTGATCCATCAGGATAAGTTAATTTAATTCCCACAGCCTCCAAATCGGTGCCTACCAAACTGTCCGGCTTCAAATTTGGCAACACTATGGCCCACATTTTGAAACGCCTTCCTTTTCTGTGCCCTTTCAAGAAAATTTCACCCGCACTAAAGTGTTTGCCATTCACACCGTTTATCTGTGACACTGCGTGAGGTCGATAGAATGCCTCCCAAACCTCTGGGTATTTTGATTTATAAAAATTCACCAAAGTATCTTTCATCTTTTCGTTCACGCAAGTGCGCGAAGCACCCGTGTCGGCAATAGCATAAAGACCAGAATCTACATCTGATGATTTAACCACAGATGGTAAACCCTCAAACTGTATATCATTAGGTACATAAATCCTTTTAGGTTGTTCCAATTCTGGTACAATCTTTTCCTCGATCTTACTCATGACAGCCACCTGGGATCTGTTGTCAATTTTTTGATTGGACTGATATTGTCGCCGGTTCTCCTGAATTTTTCTCGTCTCATTAGACGTAATGTCATTACTATTGAACCGCACCTCGTTACCTATGCCAACAAATGGTATTGAAACTGATTCATCGTGCCTTACTACGTCATTCACAGTTTGAACATTCGACTTACTGCAATTTTTGGCCATGTGCCCAACTACTCCACAGTTAAAACAAGTCAATCCGTTGACTGCGTCGTTTCTCACATTTTGCGGCTCATTCCGCCAATTGGGATTTTCCCCAGATTGTTGAGGCATATTTGGAGGACTATATTCCCAGG
>JASAMY010002261.1:0-82697 GCA_030248085.1 Paralinhomoeus sp. GSCO2_6
TACACTGAGCTGTGGTTCATTGGAGAACGGTTGGAATGATCCCAAACAAAAAATCAGTGTACCGCCCAAAGAGGAAAAAACCGAGATTGTCGGTGTCGAAAATTGCCACTCGTCATGGCCCATTTTCAGTGCTTGAATCCTCTTCCAGGCTTCTCCAGCCGCGCCCCGTCGCGGAGGGAGCAAGAAAGAGTGACGTGGCGCTGCTGGCGAACGAGTTTGCTGTAGCCTAGCAGCGCTTGCCGACGAATTCGCGGTCGCCAAGAGCTGGTAGGTGTGCAGTGTCAACTTTTTGCCTAGATTTGTCAAAATAAGCTTGCGCGCATTTTTAGTGCGCTTTCGTCCACTTCTACTCATCTCTCATCGCATCAGAGAGCGACACAGCAGTGCTCGCCGACGAATTCGCAGTCGTCAAGAGCTGGTAGGTGTGCCGTGTCGACTTTTGCCTAGATTTGTCGAAAATAAGCTTGCGCGCATTTTTAGTGCGCTTTCGTCCACTTCTACTCGTCTCTCGTTGCGGTTCAAACATCAGAGAGCGACACAGCAGCGATCGCCGACGAATTCACGGTCGCCAAGAGCTGGTCGGTGTGCCATGTCGACTTTTTGCCTAGATTTGTCGAAAATCAGCTTGTGCGCATTTTTAGTGCGATTTCGTCCACTTCTACTCGTCTCTCGTTGCGGTTCAAACATCAGAGAGCGACACAGCAGCGATCACCGACGAATTCACGGTCGCCAAGAGCTGGTAGGTGTGCCATGTCGACTTTTTGCCTAGATTTGTCGAAAATCAGCTTGTGCGCATTTTTAGTGCGATTTCGTCCACTTCTACTCGTCTCTCGTTGCGGTTCAAACATCAGAGAGCGACACAGCAGCAATCGCCGACGAATTCACGGTCGCCAAGAGCTGGTAGGTGTGCCATGTCGACTTTTTGCCTAGATTTGTCGAAAATCAGCTTGTGCCCCATTTTTAGTGCGATTTCGTCCACTTCTACTCGTCTCTCGTTGCGGTTCAAACATCAGAGAGCGACACAGCAGCGATCGCCGACGAATTCACGGTTGCCAAGAGCTGGTAGGTGTGCATGTCGACTTTTTGCCTAGATTTGTCGATAATAAGCTTGCGCCCTTTTTTAGTGCACAGCAGGTCTTCAGCTGCGAGGTGCTGTGCAACTGCAACGCTTTCTCTCGAAATGGTGCTTTGTTTCTGCCGGAATTGTCAGTGATTTTGTTCCGACATTTCTTGCGTTATTTTAGCACGTTCTTCGCTGCGCCTTTTCGTCGCTAGCACAGCCGGCCTGCAGCCGCGATTTGGTGCGCAACTGCTGCAGTTCTTTTCTCGAAATGGTGCGTTGTTTCTTGCCGAAGTTTTCTGTAAATTTTCGGGGCAAGCCACCGCCCCAGTTACCTGAATGGCTGGGGCGCGTCCGCAGCCCCACGTTGGCAGCCCCCAGAAGGGGGGGGGGGGGGGCGCCGACCCGAAGGTGCGCACCGCACAATTGCAAAAGGGGGGGGGGATGGTGGAACGTCGACACAAAGGTGTGCACCGCACAATTGCAAGGGGGGGGGGGGGGGGCGGGGGTGGGGCGGAACGTCGACGCGAAGGTGCGCAACGCACAATTGCAAGGGGGGGGGGGGACCGTCGACACGAAGGTGCGCACCGCACAATTGCAGGGGGGGGGGGAGGAGGCGCGGGCGCGGAAGAATAAAGCGTTACAACAAAAAAAGGTGAAATGTTTTCCTGTATTGCAGAAGTGCATTGGTTGCATTGGTTGACTTCCTTTGGCTTTTGCTGCAGCACTTTGAGATTCGTCATTGTTGTTTTGAAACTGAGCATTCACAGCATGGTTTTATGACACATTGTATTGATGATGAGTCACCACTGAGGACATGAAAATATTGATACTGAATCACTTCTGAGCACGTTTTTGATGATGAATGACAAACGACAAAAGCGATGAAAGGTTTCTCAGATATAGCAACAATCTCTGCATATTCTCGCCCCCAACCCCCCATTGGTCATTGAGCTACTCGACCTTTAGGGGCCTCTGGGCGATAAACTATTTTCGGGCTCTCCCATTCTCTCCAGCCCCCCTCCCCCCCCCCCTTGCATCGGTTCATGGTCTTCTTTGTGTGCGCGTTTTGT
This sequence comes from Paralinhomoeus sp. GSCO2_6, assembly GCA_030248085.1. Classification (NCBI taxonomy): domain Eukaryota; kingdom Metazoa; phylum Nematoda; class Chromadorea; order Monhysterida; family Linhomoeidae; genus Paralinhomoeus; species Paralinhomoeus sp. GSCO2_6. The sequence goes on from JASAMY010002261.1 coordinate 2,134, forward strand.
GCATGTTTCGGATTGTTCGTGTTGGGTTGCGAAAGCAAAACGTTTTTGAACATACAACACATACAAACAGACACACCGAAAAGCATATTCTCTCCCCCCCCCCCCCCGCCACATAGCATCACCACAGAAAATAAAACTAAACTTCTGCAAACGAGCCTCAGCGCATGTCTCCAATTTACGTCGTGGGTGTGTTGATATGAAATTTATTTAAAACAGAGTGGGTGTTACAAGCAATTCTGTAGTATTCATGCAAATGCGTTGGTTGACATGCATTGGCTTTGGTTGACCTGCATTCCAACACTTTGCAGTTTCATCATAGCAGTGATTCATCATTGTACAACTGAGTATTCTCAACATTATTTTATTTCATGAGACAAATTGATGTTGAACCACTTTGGAGCACTTTGCAAGCAGGAGTCCTGAGTTCGAAGCGGCTAGTGTATGTACATGTATGTGCATGTAAGACTGTGTGAGAGTGTGTTAGAGTGTACCAACGTGTGTGCACAGCGTCTTTTTCCCTTAAAAATCGCCTCCACGCGCCTTTTTTTCACCAAAGCTCCACACACATCGACACTTCCAGTTTATAAGCCCCCCCCTATAATTAGCCCCCCCCCATAATTATTCACCCTCCTAGAGCTCGAACGAAAAAATTAGCCCCCGGGGGGCTAATTATAGGGTTTACAGTATGTATACATACACATACGCGACCATACATACACCCAGACATGGAAAATTTTGCGTTTGAGACGATGGTCCATTTAGGGAGGCCCGGAGGGGGTGTAATTATAGGGGGGCTTATTAACTCAAAGTGGTCTTGGGCTACGACGTCGAAACCATCGTCCGTTCTTGTCTGTTCATAAGTCATGAAACAGAGAAACAGATGAAAACGTAGGTGTAGGAGAACGTTTTCTTTGGTTCAGTCGCCCCCCCCCCCTCCCTTCCCCCTTCTGTACACCTCTGCCGCGCATTTCGTTCGTCACGAATTCATTGTTGATCCTGTTGCAAAGTTTGTGAATGTACGTACTCCTGGGCTTTCCTCATCTCTCTCACTATTTTCTTTCTTATGCGACATAACTACTCAAAAATTCTGCGACGGCAAGCGCCTCGCTGCTTCCCCCCGCCCGTCGCATCGAACTGCGGTTAGAGCATGGCAGTATAACCGTCTGTCTATGTCCGTACTCTTATGGCCGTGCATAGTCGTGCCGTCTTCCTTGCCGGTGCATGCCTGCTTCGCAGTCCACGCGTGCGTCGCCGTCCGGCTGTGCGTGTGGGTGTGTGCGTCCGTGCCCGTGCCATCGTGGATGTCGTTGGACACGTCTGTGTCCGTGCACACATTCCCCGTCGTGTATGCGCCACTCTCAGTGGCGGCGTCCGTGCGCAGGACTAGGGTGGACGAGTATATACATTTTTTCCCAACTCTACCTCAACCACACTTACTCTCATGCGCACAGATTACTTGATTACACTCGATTAATATCAATGTACAGCGTTATATTGTGTGTGCTGAGAACATCACTTCCCTCCAGTCCAATGTTTTCAATGGATGAGTCCGTTCTAAAACATACTGAAATGATTACAAATAAACACACCCTCCACCGAATGTGACAGGACTGAAAGGAAAGACAATGAATTTGATGGCAACAAAATGCCATATACGGTAGGTACCCGTTTGTTTGCACGAATTTGACCCGTTTGTTTGCACGAATTCCGAGTGCGATTGGCAGCAAAAGCGTGTGTCAATCGGCTGCTGCTGTACGCTGTTGCATGCATGCATGCATGTAGAGCGTCCATATTATTGCAGTTGGCGGCAACGGAAGCGCCGTTGGCGGACTCGGAAGACGGACTTCTCCAGCGCCACAGCAGTGTCGCCAAGGTCGGCGCTCGTCGCCGCCGTCGTAAGAGAACGCTTCAGCGACGTCGCAAAGGTCGCGGCCGCCAGCACGAATCGGCCCTCGTCGGCCGCATTACCCGCTCGAGATTCGCTCGTCAATCCGCCCGCCCAGTCACCGTACCGTAGTCGACTCGCCATGACTACGAGTAGAAGCTGGACGAGCGAGCACGTTCCCCAGAGGTGATTTCGCTGCCGCTGCCGTTCCGACTCGCGCTGGCAGCCTTTTTGCCGAATGCTCGTCCGTTGTGTTTGACGTGCACAGCGGGCGTCCACGACTACCTAGTTGTACTGCTCGACAAGCATGGAGTCGTCGTTCGCACGACTGCCGTGTGCGATTCGCCGCAACCGCGTCGCTCTGCTCTTGGCAATGGGCTGCTGCCGTACGGAGTTGCAGTTGCAGAGAACGTACGCCCGTTGGCGTTGGCTTACTCGACCCACCCCAATTGCAGTACGCGGCAGCGGCAGCAGCAGCAGCAGCGCCGTCGAGCTGGGCTGCTACGCCAAGACTCAGCTCACCTATTCCAAAGTTTCTCGAGCAACGACAACGCTCGGCTGTTTCCAAGAGTGTAACAAGTGGTCTGGAGCCGTCGGTAAGTCCAGAAGCGCGCAAGTGACTCGGAGAAGCAGCGAGGGCGAATTGTCCGGAGGCCCTTTCAGGTCAGTATAGACGCGCCTGCTACTGCGATGTTGAGATTCGTGCCGACGAACTACCGCGCAGCAGCGAGATTTGCAATCTGCCTTGTCAAGACGAGCCGGAGTCTCTCTGCGGCGGCTATTCCAACGAGCACTTCCTCAGTGTGCGCCGACAACTGGGTGAGCGAGCTGCCTCGCCTGCAAGCAGAGTGTACAACTCTGTATTCGCATGTAGGTATGTACATACAATAGTGCGAAAGTTGACGAAGGCGATTCGCGTTCAGTCGAAGGCGGTGAAACGACGGCGGCCGCTTCAACTGCGCCCAACGCTCCAGGAAGCTGCTCCGCTGCGTCGGCCGTGGAGTCGTTCACAGGAAAACGTGAGTCAAGCCGATGAAGCGGTGACGCTCTGCGCTATACCTGCATGACATTAGCGCCCAATGTCACTGTCTGCATACGCGAGCTGCTAGGCAGTGCCTAGGCACTGAGGCAGTGCAGAGACTATTCTACACATACAGTACCTATGTGTACAATGGTTGACGTGCCTGTGCATGTGGTGTGTACAGTGCATCTGGGCTGCGGTCTCTTCCCTTGCCTGCGTTGAGCTTGAGCTGTACATAGGTATGTACTGGAGCCCGCATCGGCACCATGCGTCTCGAGGCCTGCGCCTTTGCAAAGCTACTGAAAGCCCTATTCTTGACACCGCCACACAGCGCCTTCTACCGAGCCGAGACTACCGTACGCAGTGAATCACTGGCCATTGGGCCGGTCACAACTCGCAACGCATCCTTGTATGTATGTACATACACACACACACACACACACACACACACACACACACACACACAGCTTGGTACACGTGTACATACATAGGTATACGGTACATACAATACCGTAAATCCTCCAATACAACCCCCCTCCAATAGTGCCCCCCCTCCAATAGTGCCCCCGGGGGTAAGGGGTATGTTGTGCTATGTGCCTTTTGTGGGCAAAAATATAGTGGTAGGTACATTTATAACGTGTATACACACTACTACTAACCAATAATAGTACGTTTCAGCAACTATTAACGGTAAATCAACCATTAAATGTGGCAAAAGTGATCAAAATCACCGAAAAATCGGCAATTTTGACAGCGAAACTAGCATTACCATTCAAAATTTTTAGGTTGAAATAATGGAAGCCCCCCTCCAATAGTGCCCCCGGGTAAGGAGAGGTTGAAAAAATTGTGCCCCGGGGGCACTATTGGAGGATTTACGGTAGGCACATATACATACAGTGTATGTACAAGAGAGATACATACATGTGTACCGGTATGTACCTATACGTTCGGCAAATGCTCCTGACTAGCAGGATGGGGCGGCCGCGTCGCCCAGGCACTGAGAGCGTGCCTTCGTTGGCCAAGGGCATGAGCAGCTCAGTGGCGGTACCGTAGTGGGAGACCACGAGCGCGCCGACGCGCCGACACGAACGCCTAGCCTGGCACTGGGCCACTCGCTCTACTTCGGCGCCTTGCTTTTAGCCAGCGTCGGCGCAAGCACTTGCCCAACCACGACGGCCGACGCGACCGAGCAGCCGCCAACGGTGAACGGCGTCACAAGTGAGCCTGTGTCGAGCTCGAGCGGCAGCACCGCTCCCGCGTTCGGCTCCTGTAAGTGGTCTCAGCGAGTGTCGTCGAGTGGAGGGAGCGCACCCTCTCGCGGTCGCAGATGAGCCGCTGCTCGAGGAGCACTGGAGCTCGGGCGCCTGCGTCACGTCGTGGAGCGCGTGGACCGCGTGCCCCGACCACTGCGAGGCGGCCTTCAAGACGCGCCGCCGCGTCCTGTCCGTGCAGAAGACGACGCACGTGTCCCTGCTCGCCGACGGCCGGCTCCTGCGCAGACGACACCCGTTCTTCTGCCTCGAGATTGAACAGGCCGTCGCCTGCCGAGAACGCTCCAAGTGCCCGTCCGACTGGTCCGTGCCCCTGGGAGCGCCGCTCGAGAGCCACCGTATGTAGGCCGACGTCGACGCCGCGTGCGTGCACGCACCAGCTACATACATACATAGTGAAGCACTCCAGGGGGCAAGGAGGAGATGGTCGACTGCCGCCTGGCCGGGGGCTTCTTTACGCCAGGCGGCGATTGCTACACGCTCGAGCTGGGCGTCGGGGCCAAGGCCGACACGCTCGAGCGGGCGCAGGACGTCTGCGCAGCTCGCGGCGCCGTCTATCCCGCGTCCGGCTCTCGATGGCTGGGCGCGTGGTACGACTACCCCCAGGAGGCGTACATGACACTCGGCTGGCTGGCCGGCAAGCTGGTGGTGCGTCCCTCGGTCTCGGCCCAGAGCCAGTGGCCAATGCAGACGAGACGCGGCTCCATTCAGGAGCACGGCGCGTTCGCCCGCCGGGACTGGGCGGCCGTTTGGACCGGCGCGGAGTTCATCCCGACGGACGAGGAGAGGAAGGTGCCGCAGCACATCCTCTGGAGGCCGGCCACGCGGCGCCTCAAGAGCGAGCAGCGCGTTCTCTTCGAGAACGTGCACCTCGACATGGACTACCCGCAGCTGCTTCGCCATCTGAAGATGGTGGAGCTCAAGAACGAGACGCTCACGGCGGACAGGCTCTGCCTGTTCCTCCTCGTCCTCAACGACCCCGAGGGCCGCCTGCTCGAGCTGGAGTGGGACCGCTGCGAGAAGCCGCGTCTCGCGCCAGACGCGGTCCTCTGCATGGAGAGTGCGTCCTCTTCCTCATTCCTCGTTCGACTGGCGTCCTCTCGTTCCGCGACACAGCTACATAACACTTTAAGTCGGCGCTTCAGGCTCGCCCTACGGCGCGGGCGCATCCATCGCCCACACCTCGCTCTACTACCACGCCCGTCACATGAAAGGCCGCATGAGTGAGCGCCCCGTGACCGAGTAAGCGCAGGCTGCAGACGTTCACCGCCATTCTTCAGCGGAATTCCGCATGACGGACAAGCGGCCGAGTTATGACCGGCCCACGCCCGTCAACATCAAGGACGCCACGAATCATTGTGGCAACGAGTGCATGGGCCTCCCGGGCTGTATCATCGCGACGTTCTGCGTGTCGGACGCCTACCCGCGAGGCCGGTGCCTGCACCACTTTGGCTCCAGCCCGCTCGGCAAGCTGGGCACCGACGAGCTCGAGCCGCATGCGCACGGCTTTCTCCTGAAAGATCAAGAGGGATGCACGACCATCGTCAAGCTGAACACTCTCGCCAACTAACTTACCGTCCGATAAGGATCTTGCTTCTTAGAAGGAGCGCATCTACATAATTCGCAAGAAGCATGTGTCAGACAGGCCTCGGAGTACGCGAATCTTATTGTGGCGCGTGAGCGGCCGCGTCCTTGTTGTTCGTGCGCGCGTCATTGTGGTGTTCCGTTACGGTTGTGGTCATTGAACGTCGGCCGGTCATTGAACCGTCGTCGGTCATTGAATGTTGGTCGTCGTCATAGCTCAACGAATACACAGTACATGTCCCAGAAATCGAAAAAGCGCAGCCAGCCCCGCACCCAGGACCTCCCCCCCAAAAATAAAAATAAAATCACCATGGAGCCCCTGTGTGGTCATCTACTGTAAGGTGGAGGACCCCAGTACGCCTTCTTCATGTGCAAGCAAGTTTTCATACATATGAAGTGGACTCCTACATGTACACATTGATGGGAAGACAAGAGATGTATCTGATGCGGTGCGCGCATGGCAGTGCACAGTGCACGAGCACATCTCAATGAAGTTGACCCTAGAATTAACTACCAAGCAAACTTTGAATTTACCAATGTGTCGATTCTGCTGTAAGACGGGACTGAGCAGGTTTGGGTAAAAAAGTTTTTCATTTTTTTCTTAAATTAAAAAATTCTTAAAGAAAAATAAACCTTTTTTTTATTAAATGTTCCCAGAGACCATTTTGAACGGTAAATCAATGTTGCAGAAGGCGTTTTATGCCTAGTAGAGTGTCAATAACAGCTAACTAAGGCATAAAGCCTTTGAAGTGCGCTTTAGTCAACTTTTTACTACTGACAGTTTTTTTTATTGAGCCAGACTACGACTAGACTATCGAGACTTGGTTAGACAGCATCTGAAACACCTCAAACAGTGCCATTTATGGTTATTTAGCTCATCCAGGCTGCTACTAGGTAAGTAGGGAAATACGGTTTAAACGCACTAAAACCATTGTTTTTTCCTCTTTTTTAGCACTTTTTAGCACGTTTTGTTTGATTTTAAAAAAAATCCAGTTTTTTTTTATTTTGCCCAAGCCTGAGACTGAGTGTGGTGTGAGAGGCTTAAGATTTGTGATGGAGGGTCTTTGTTGGAACTTGCGCGCACAATGTTGCGCACACTCTCACCCTCACCTCATCCTCACCCTAGAGTTGGGCGCGTATTTTTTCAGATGTATTTTTTCAAAAAGATACACGTATTTAAAAAAATACATCGCCGCCTGTATCTTATTTTTAAAAAATGCGGCCGCAGTCGTAATCGTAAGGTCATAGTTCGTAAATCGGAGTCGTAAGCCTGTATTTTGTTGTGTCAACCTGCAATAGATAATGAAACATTTGTTGTTAATCAATGTACCCTACATTGAAGAGCATACATATGTGAGTTGTGTGTTTGGGTAGACTTACCATCACATATTCGTATGGCGCTTAGGTTTCACATACGGTAGGTTTCGGACGCAGCGGTTGGTTCTGCTATCTTTTTTGCTAGCTTTTGCTATTGCTAGCTCCTCTCCGCGCCCTCAATCTCTGCGTCGCGCCCTGCGTCGCATTCTTAGCTGTGTGTGCCCCATTGCGCACTTTGTTGGATGCCAAATCGCTCATTACTCCGCTTACGCACCACTCACCACACACTCACCTCACACACACACGTACGCACACACACGTGCTACGCGTCCTCCACTTGCGTGCTTGCACAGTTTTACAGCGTTTGACTGACTTTATGTACCGATTTCCAAGCTTTGGACACTTAGCTGATGGCTTACTATGATGTAGGTATGGTACATACACATACGTACTCTAAAAAAATACAAAAAATACGTACTTTTTTGAAAAAAATACCGTATTTTTTTTTTAAAAAGACGTCGGTCCAATGTCAAAACGTATTTTTTCCAACTCTACCTCAACCACACTTACTCTCATGCGCACAGATTACTTGATTACACTCGATTAATATCAATGTACAGCGTTATATTGTGTGTGCTGAGAACATCACTTCCCTCCAGTCCAATGTTTTCAATGGATGAGTCCGTTCTAAAACATACTGAAATGATTACAAATAAACACACCCTCCACCGAATGTGACAGGACTGAAAGGAAAGACAATGAATTTGATGGCAACAAAATGCCATATACGGTAGGTACCCGTTTGTTTGCACGAATTTGACCCGTTTGTTTGCACGAATTCCGAGTGCGATTGGCAGCAAAAGCGTGTGTCAATCGGCTGCTGCTGTACGCTGTTGCATGCATGCATGCATGTAGAGCGTCCATATTATTGCAGTTGGCGGCAACGGAAGCGCCGTTGGCGGACTCGGAAGACGGACTTCTCCAGCGCCACAGCAGTGTCGCCAAGGTCGGCGCTCGTCGCCGCCGTCGTAAGAGAACGCTTCAGCGACGTCGCAAAGGTCGCGGCCGCCAGCACGAATCGGCCCTCGTCGGCCGCATTACCCGCTCGAGATTCGCTCGTCAATCCGCCCGCCCAGTCACCGTACCGTAGTCGACTCGCCATGACTACGAGTAGAAGCTGGACGAGCGAGCACGTTCCCCAGAGGTGATTTCGCTGCCGCTGCCGTTCCGACTCGCGCTGGCAGCCTTTTTGCCGAATGCTCGTCCGTTGTGTTTGACGTGCACAGCGGGCGTCCACGACTACCTAGTTGTACTGCTCGACAAGCATGGAGTCGTCGTTCGCACGACTGCCGTGTGCGATTCGCCGCAACCGCGTCGCTCTGCTCTTGGCAATGGGCTGCTGCCGTACGGAGTTGCAGTTGCAGAGAACGTACGCCCGTTGGCGTTGGCTTACTCGACCCACCCCAATTGCAGTACGCGGCAGCGGCAGCAGCAGCAGCAGCGCCGTCGAGCTGGGCTGCTACGCCAAGACTCAGCTCACCTATTCCAAAGTTTCTCGAGCAACGACAACGCTCGGCTGTTTCCAAGAGTGTAACAAGTGGTCTGGAGCCGTCGGTAAGTCCAGAAGCGCGCAAGTGACTCGGAGAAGCAGCGAGGGCGAATTGTCCGGAGGCCCTTTCAGGTCAGTATAGACGCGCCTGCTACTGCGATGTTGAGATTCGTGCCGACGAACTACCGCGCAGCAGCGAGATTTGCAATCTGCCTTGTCAAGACGAGCCGGAGTCTCTCTGCGGCGGCTATTCCAACGAGCACTTCCTCAGTGTGCGCCGACAACTGGGTGAGCGAGCTGCCTCGCCTGCAAGCAGAGTGTACAACTCTGTATTCGCATGTAGGTATGTACATACAATAGTGCGAAAGTTGACGAAGGCGATTCGCGTTCAGTCGAAGGCGGTGAAACGACGGCGGCCGCTTCAACTGCGCCCAACGCTCCAGGAAGCTGCTCCGCTGCGTCGGCCGTGGAGTCGTTCACAGGAAAACGTGAGTCAAGCCGATGAAGCGGTGACGCTCTGCGCTATACCTGCATGACATTAGCGCCCAATGTCACTGTCTGCATACGCGAGCTGCTAGGCAGTGCCTAGGCACTGAGGCAGTGCAGAGACTATTCTACACATACAGTACCTATGTGTACAATGGTTGACGTGCCTGTGCATGTGGTGTGTACAGTGCATCTGGGCTGCGGTCTCTTCCCTTGCCTGCGTTGAGCTTGAGCTGTACATAGGTATGTACTGGAGCCCGCATCGGCACCATGCGTCTCGAGGCCTGCGCCTTTGCAAAGCTACTGAAAGCCCTATTCTTGACACCGCCACACAGCGCCTTCTACCGAGCCGAGACTACCGTACGCAGTGAATCACTGGCCATTGGGCCAGTCACAACTCGCAACGCATCCTTGTATGTATGTACATACACACACACACACACACACACACACACACACACACACACACACACAACACATAACAAACAATACGCCCCCCCTCCAATAGTGCCCCCGGGGGTAAGGGGTATGTTGTGCTATGTGCCTTTTGTGGGCAAAAATAAGCTTGGTACATTTATAACGTGTATACACACTACTACTAACCAATACATAGGTTACGTTTCAGCAACTATTAACGGTAAATCAACCATTAAATGTGGCAAAAGTGATCAAAATCACCAAAAAATCGGCAATTTTGACAGCGAAACTAGCATTACCATTAAAATTTTTAGTTAAAAATAAAGCCCCCCTCCAATAGTGCCCCCGGGTAAGGAGAGAAAAATGTGCCCCGGGCACTATTGAGGATTAGGCACATATACATACAGTGTATGTACAAGAGAGATACATACATGTGTACCGGTATGTACCTATACGTTCGGCAAATGCTCCTGACTAGCAGGATGGGGCGGCCGCGTCGCCCAGGCACTGAGAGCGTGCCTTCGTTGGCCAAGGGCATGAGCAGCTCAGTGGCGGTACCGTAGTGGGAGACCACGAGCGCGCCGACGCGCCGACACGAACGCCTAGCCTGGCACTGGGCCACTCGCTCTACTTCGGCGCCTTGCTTTTAGCCAGCGTCGGCGCAAGCACTTGCCCAACCACGACGGCCGACGCGACCGAGCAGCCGCCAACGGTGAACGGCGTCACAAGTGAGCCTGTGTCGAGCTCGAGCGGCAGCACCGCTCCCGCGTTCGGCTCCTGTAAGTGGTCTCAGCGAGTGTCGTCGAGTGGAGGGAGCGCACCCTCTCGCGGTCGCAGATGAGCCGCTGCTCGAGGAGCACTGGAGCTCGGGCGCCTGCGTCACGTCGTGGAGCGCGTGGACCGCGTGCCCCGACCACTGCGAGGCGGCCTTCAAGACGCGCCGCCGCGTCCTGTCCGTGCAGAAGACGACGCACGTGTCCCTGCTCGCCGACGGCCGGCTCCTGCGCAGACGACACCCGTTCTTCTGCCTCGAGATTGAACAGGCCGTCGCCTGCCGAGAACGCTCCAAGTGCCCGTCCGACTGGTCCGTGCCCCTGGGAGCGCCGCTCGAGAGCCACCGTATGTAGGCCGACGTCGACGCCGCGTGCGTGCACGCACCAGCTACATACATACATAGTGAAGCACTCCAGGGGGCAAGGAGGAGATGGTCGACTGCCGCCTGGCCGGGGGCTTCTTTACGCCAGGCGGCGATTGCTACACGCTCGAGCTGGGCGTCGGGGCCAAGGCCGACACGCTCGAGCGGGCGCAGGACGTCTGCGCAGCTCGCGGCGCCGTCTATCCCGCGTCCGGCTCTCGATGGCTGGGCGCGTGGTACGACTACCCCCAGGAGGCGTACATGACACTCGGCTGGCTGGCCGGCAAGCTGGTGGTGCGTCCCTCGGTCTCGGCCCAGAGCCAGTGGCCAATGCAGACGAGACGCGGCTCCATTCAGGAGCACGGCGCGTTCGCCCGCCGGGACTGGGCGGCCGTTTGGACCGGCGCGGAGTTCATCCCGACGGACGAGGAGAGGAAGGTGCCGCAGCACATCCTCTGGAGGCCGGCCACGCGGCGCCTCAAGAGCGAGCAGCGCGTTCTCTTCGAGAACGTGCACCTCGACATGGACTACCCGCAGCTGCTTCGCCATCTGAAGATGGTGGAGCTCAAGAACGAGACGCTCACGGCGGACAGGCTCTGCCTGTTCCTCCTCGTCCTCAACGACCCCGAGGGCCGCCTGCTCGAGCTGGAGTGGGACCGCTGCGAGAAGCCGCGTCTCGCGCCAGACGCGGTCCTCTGCATGGAGAGTGCGTCCTCTTCCTCATTCCTCGTTCGACTGGCGTCCTCTCGTTCCGCGACACAGCTACATAACACTTTAAGTCGGCGCTTCAGGCTCGCCCTACGGCGCGGGCGCATCCATCGCCCACACCTCGCTCTACTACCACGCCCGTCACATGAAAGGCCGCATGAGTGAGCGCCCCGTGACCGAGTAAGCGCAGGCTGCAGACGTTCACCGCCATTCTTCAGCGGAATTCCGCATGACGGACAAGCGGCCGAGTTATGACCGGCCCACGCCCGTCAACATCAAGGACGCCACGAATCATTGTGGCAACGAGTGCATGGGCCTCCCGGGCTGTATCATCGCGACGTTCTGCGTGTCGGACGCCTACCCGCGAGGCCGGTGCCTGCACCACTTTGGCTCCAGCCCGCTCGGCAAGCTGGGCACCGACGAGCTCGAGCCGCATGCGCACGGCTTTCTCCTGAAAGATCAAGAGGGATGCACGACCATCGTCAAGCTGAACACTCTCGCCAACTAACTTACCGTCCGATAAGGATCTTGCTTCTTAGAAGGAGCGCATCTACATAATTCGCAAGAAGCATGTGTCAGACAGGCCTCGGAGTACGCGAATCTTATTGTGGCGCGTGAGCGGCCGCGTCCTTGTTGTTCGTGCGCGCGTCATTGTGGTGTTCCGTTACGGTTGTGGTCATTGAACGTCGGCCGGTCATTGAACCGTCGTCGGTCATTGAATGTTGGTCGTCGTCATAGCTCAACGAATACACAGTACATGTCCATCACCATGGAGCCCCTGTGTGGTCATCTACTGTAAGGTGGAGGACCCCAGTACGCCTTCTTCATGTGCAAGCAAGTTTTCATACATATGAAGTGGACTCCTACATGTACACATTGATGGGAAGACAAGAGATGTATCTGATGCGGTGCGCGCATGGCAGTGCACAGTGCACGAGCACATCTCAATGAAGTTGACCCTAGAATTAACTACCAAGCAAACTTTGAATTTACCAATGTGTCGATTCTGCTGTAAGACGGGACTGAGCAGGTTTGGGTAAAAAAGTTTTTCATTTTTTTCTTAAATTAAAAAATTCTTAAAGAAAAATAAACCTTTTTTTTATTAAATGTTCCCAGAGACCATTTTGAACGGTAAATCAATGTTGCAGAAGGCGTTTTATGCCTAGTAGAGTGTCAATAACAGCTAACTAAGGCATAAAGCCTTTGAAGTGCGCTTTAGTCAACTTTTTACTACTGACAGTTTTTTTTATTGAGCCAGACTACGACTAGACTATCGAGACTTGGTTAGACAGCATCTGAAACACCTCAAACAGTGCCATTTATGGTTATTTAGCTCATCCAGGCTGCTACTAGGTAAGTAGGGAAATACGGTTTAAACGCACTAAAACCATTGTTTTTTCCTCTTTTTTAGCACTTTTTAGCACGTTTTGTTTGATTTTAAAAAAAATCCAGTTTTTTTTTATTTTGCCCAAGCCTGAGACTGAGTGTGGTGTGAGAGGCTTAAGATTTGTGATGGAGGGTCTTTGTTGGAACTTGCGCGCACAATGTTGCGCACACTCTCACCCTCACCTCATCCTCACCCTAGAGTTGGGCGCGTATTTTTTCAGATGTATTTTTTCAAAAAGATACACGTATTTAAAAAAATACATCGCCGCCTGTATCTTATTTTTAAAAAATACGGCCGCAGTCGTAATCGTAAGGTCATAGTTCGTAAATCGGAGTCGTAAGCCTGTATTTTGTTGTGTCAACCTGCAATAGATAATGAAACATTTGTTGTTAATCAATGTACCCTACATTGAAGAGCATACATATGTGAGTTGTGTGTTTGGGTAGACTTACCATCACATATTCGTATGGCGCTTAGGTTTCACATACGGTAGGTTTCGGACGCAGCGGTTGGTTCTGCTATCTTTTTTGCTAGCTTTTGCTATTGCTAGCTCCTCTCCGCGCCCTCAATCTCTGCGTCGCGCCCTGCGTCGCATTCTTAGCTGTGTGTGCCCCATTGCGCACTTTGTTGGATGCCAAATCGCTCATTACTCCGCTTACGCACCACTCACCACACACTCACCTCACACACACACGTACGCACACACACGTGCTACGCGTCCTCCACTTGCGTGCTTGCACAGTTTTACAGCGTTTGACTGACTTTATGTACCGATTTCCAAGCTTTGGACACTTAGCTGATGGCTTACTATGATGTAGGTATGGTACATACACATACGTACTCTAAAAAAATACAAAAAATACGTACTTTTTTGAAAAAAATACCGTATTTTTTTTTAAAAAAGACGTCGGTCCAATGTCAAAACGTATTTTTTCCAACTCTACCTCAACCACACTTACTCTCATGCGCACAGATTACTTGATTACACTCGATTAATATCAATGTACAGCGTTATATTGTGTGTGCTGAGAACATCACTTCCCTCCAGTCCAATGTTTTCAATGGATGAGTCCGTTCTAAAACATACTGAAATGATTACAAATAAACACACCCTCCACCGAATGTGACAGGACTGAAAGGAAAGACAATGAATTTGATGGCAACAAAATGCCATATACGGTAGGTACCCGTTTGTTTGCACGAATTTGACCCGTTTGTTTGCACGAATTCCGAGTGCGATTGGCAGCAAAAGCGTGTGTCAATCGGCTGCTGCTGTACGCTGTTGCATGCATGCATGCATGTAGAGCGTCCATATTATTGCAGTTGGCGGCAACGGAAGCGCCGTTGGCGGACTCGGAAGACGGACTTCTCCAGCGCCACAGCAGTGTCGCCAAGGTCGGCGCTCGTCGCCGCCGTCGTAAGAGAACGCTTCAGCGACGTCGCAAAGGTCGCGGCCGCCAGCACGAATCGGCCCTCGTCGGCCGCATTACCCGCTCGAGATTCGCTCGTCAATCCGCCCGCCCAGTCACCGTACCGTAGTCGACTCGCCATGACTACGAGTAGAAGCTGGACGAGCGAGCACGTTCCCCAGAGGTGATTTCGCTGCCGCTGCCGTTCCGACTCGCGCTGGCAGCCTTTTTGCCGAATGCTCGTCCGTTGTGTTTGACGTGCACAGCGGGCGTCCACGACTACCTAGTTGTACTGCTCGACAAGCATGGAGTCGTCGTTCGCACGACTGCCGTGTGCGATTCGCCGCAACCGCGTCGCTCTGCTCTTGGCAATGGGCTGCTGCCGTACGGAGTTGCAGTTGCAGAGAACGTACGCCCGTTGGCGTTGGCTTACTCGACCCACCCCAATTGCAGTACGCGGCAGCGGCAGCAGCAGCAGCAGCGCCGTCGAGCTGGGCTGCTACGCCAAGACTCAGCTCACCTATTCCAAAGTTTCTCGAGCAACGACAACGCTCGGCTGTTTCCAAGAGTGTAACAAGTGGTCTGGAGCCGTCGGTAAGTCCAGAAGCGCGCAAGTGACTCGGAGAAGCAGCGAGGGCGAATTGTCCGGAGGCCCTTTCAGGTCAGTATAGACGCGCCTGCTACTGCGATGTTGAGATTCGTGCCGACGAACTACCGCGCAGCAGCGAGATTTGCAATCTGCCTTGTCAAGACGAGCCGGAGTCTCTCTGCGGCGGCTATTCCAACGAGCACTTCCTCAGTGTGCGCCGACAACTGGGTGAGCGAGCTGCCTCGCCTGCAAGCAGAGTGTACAACTCTGTATTCGCATGTAGGTATGTACATACATACAATAGTGCGAAAGTTGACGAAGGCGATTCGCGTTCAGTCGAAGGCGGTGAAACGACGGCGGCCGCTTCAACTGCGCCCAACGCTCCAGGAAGCTGCTCCGCTGCGTCGGCCGTGGAGTCGTTCACAGGAAAACGTGAGTCAAGCCGATGAAGCGGTGACGCTCTGCGCTATACCTGCATGACATTAGCGCCCAATGTCACTGTCTGCATACGCGAGCTGCTAGGCAGTGCCTAGGCACTGAGGCAGTGCAGAGACTATTCTACACATACAGTACCTATGTGTACAATGGTTGACGTGCCTGTGCATGTGGTGTGTACAGTGCATCTGGGCTGCGGTCTCTTCCCTTGCCTGCGTTGAGCTTGAGCTGTACATAGGTATGTACTGGAGCCCGCATCGGCACCATGCGTCTCGAGGCCTGCGCCTTTGCAAAGCTACTGAAAGCCCTATTCTTGACACCGCCACACAGCGCCTTCTACCGAGCCGAGACTACCGTACGCAGTGAATTAGAATGAATATGGTAGCTATGTAAATAATAATATGTACTCCTACCTAACATTAGGATACTGGGAGTATTTATTTTCAGTTAATAAATGAGCGTTTCGCCTCTATGCCTGACGCTCAGACTGGCGAGGCTCTTCAGAGGCAACCAGCCTTTAAGATTTAGGTTGTAATTGACAAAATGGTGGGTTATTTCCACATTACTAGGGAAGCGGATTAAATATTTATTTTATGTACCTGGTCTTGTAATTTTCATCGTTTTCCAACTCCGAATAGCAAATTTTAGAAAGAATATTGTAAAACATATCATAGGTTCTTTTGATAATTCCAAGACAAAGTTCTTTTGAATTTTGAAGGTTTTTTCAGAGTTCTAAGATAGGAATTTCTGAGAATTGATAGGATTTAAATGAATTTCAGAGATAACCCATAGGAATTTTCTTAGGTGGAAAGAACAGACATCTTGTCTTGCATTTTCTTCGAAATTTAGCAGTAGTTTTTGGGTATTTTTGAGAATTTTCATGATTTTCAGAGGAACAACCCAGAATTTCAAGGTAGATTTCTTAGTTTGACAAATTTCTGTATTTTTCTTTCTAATCTTGTAGAATTTATAGAGACAGCAGTGCACCTCGCTTCACGATTGTCGTGGTGCACTGCAACATTTTCTTTGAGATTTCCAATTCTACTTTCTTTAGCTTGACTCTCTTCCAATTTTAAGTCATTTAAATTTTCAGTCTACAGTACTAATTTTCAGATTGAGAATGAGAAATGAAATTGAGAGATCAGTTTTAGAATGAAACTGTGAAATCAGTTTGAGAATGAGACAGTTTTAGAAGGGTTCTTGTAAAATATTTTAGATTGATAAAATTTGTTTTATTATGTTTTTTCTGTTGTAAATTTTACATATTCTTTTTAATAGATTTTCTTGGTTATGTAATGATTTTATTATATGTTTCAAAGTTAACTCTTGATTGCAGCCATTGCTGTTCACATATTCATCATATAAATTCTTTATTCTGTTCCACATATCATTCTCTGATGTGGTCAAACGAAGTATACGCAGCACTTGTCCTCTAAGTATTCCAAATGGCATATTCTTGGGAACGTTGCTATCTGCCATCATGTAACGCTTGATTTTGAAGTTATAGGCATCTGTTTTGTTGTACAAAAGTATTTCAGCATTTTTGTTTTGAATTTCTATTGACAAGTCCAGAAAGTGCATCTTGTTATGAGAGACTGTAGTATTATTCAGTCTTAGCTCAGAGGGATATATGTGAGATGCAATTTCTTGAAAATTGCTAAAGTTAATTGCTAAGATGTCATCAACATACCTAAAGATGTGTTGGCCTTCTTTTATTTTGTTGTCTTTGAGCCATTGGGCCGGTCTTTGAATCACTGGCCATTGGGCCGGTCACAACTCGCAACGCATCCTTGTATGTATGTACATACACACACACACACACACACACACACAGCTTGGTACACGTGTACATACATAGGTATACGGTACATACAATACCGTAAATCCTCCAATACAACCCCCTCCAATAGTGCCCCCCTCCAATAGTGCCCCCGGGGGTAAGGGGTATGTTGTGCTATGTGCCTTTTGTGGGCAAAAATATAGTGGTAGGTACATTTATAACGTGTATACACACTACTACTAACCAATAATAGTACGTTTCAGCAACTATTAACGGTTATTATAGGGGGGGGGGGGCTTATTAACTCAAAGTGGTCTTGGGAGGGTGTATTATTATAGGGGGGGGGCCAATTATAGGGGGGCTAATTATAGGGTTTACGGTACATACAGTGTATGTACAAGAGAGATACATACATGTGTACCGGTATGTACCTATACGTTCGGCAAATGCTCCTGACTAGCAGGATGGGGCGGCCGCGTCGCCCAGGCACTGAGAGCGTGCCTTCGTTGGCCAAGGGCATGAGCAGCTCAGTGGCGGTACCGTAGTGGGAGACCACGAGCGCGCCGACGCGCCGACACGAACGCCTAGCCTGGCACTGGGCCACTCGCTCTACTTCGGCGCCTTGCTTTTAGCCAGCGTCGGCGCAAGCACTTGCCCAACCACGACGGCCGACGCGACCGAGCAGCCGCCAACGGTGAACGGCGTCACAAGTGAGCCTGTGTCGAGCTCGAGCGGCAGCACCGCTCCCGCGTTCGGCTCCTGTAAGTGGTCTCAGCGAGTGTCGTCGAGTGGAGGGAGCGCACCCTCTCGCGGTCGCAGATGAGCCGCTGCTCGAGGAGCACTGGAGCTCGGGCGCCTGCGTCACGTCGTGGAGCGCGTGGACCGCGTGCCCCGACCACTGCGAGGCGGCCTTCAAGACGCGCCGCCGCGTCCTGTCCGTGCAGAAGACGACGCACGTGTCCCTGCTCGCCGACGGCCGGCTCCTGCGCAGACGACACCCGTTCTTCTGCCTCGAGATTGAACAGGCCGTCGCCTGCCGAGAACGCTCCAAGTGCCCGTCCGACTGGTCCGTGCCCCTGGGAGCGCCGCTCGAGAGCCACCGTATGTAGGCCGACGTCGACGCCGCGTGCGTGCACGCACCAGCTACATACATACATAGTGAAGCACTCCAGGGGGCAAGGAGGAGATGGTCGACTGCCGCCTGGCCGGGGGCTTCTTTACGCCAGGCGGCGATTGCTACACGCTCGAGCTGGGCGTCGGGGCCAAGGCCGACACGCTCGAGCGGGCGCAGGACGTCTGCGCAGCTCGCGGCGCCGTCTATCCCGCGTCCGGCTCTCGATGGCTGGGCGCGTGGTACGACTACCCCCAGGAGGCGTACATGACACTCGGCTGGCTGGCCGGCAAGCTGGTGGTGCGTCCCTCGGTCTCGGCCCAGAGCCAGTGGCCAATGCAGACGAGACGCGGCTCCATTCAGGAGCACGGCGCGTTCGCCCGCCGGGACTGGGCGGCCGTTTGGACCGGCGCGGAGTTCATCCCGACGGACGAGGAGAGGAAGGTGCCGCAGCACATCCTCTGGAGGCCGGCCACGCGGCGCCTCAAGAGCGAGCAGCGCGTTCTCTTCGAGAACGTGCACCTCGACATGGACTACCCGCAGCTGCTTCGCCATCTGAAGATGGTGGAGCTCAAGAACGAGACGCTCACGGCGGACAGGCTCTGCCTGTTCCTCCTCGTCCTCAACGACCCCGAGGGCCGCCTGCTCGAGCTGGAGTGGGACCGCTGCGAGAAGCCGCGTCTCGCGCCAGACGCGGTCCTCTGCATGGAGAGTGCGTCCTCTTCCTCATTCCTCGTTCGACTGGCGTCCTCTCGTTCCGCGACACAGCTACATAACACTTTAAGTCGGCGCTTCAGGCTCGCCCTACGGCGCGGGCGCATCCATCGCCCACACCTCGCTCTACTACCACGCCCGTCACATGAAAGGCCGCATGAGTGAGCGCCCCGTGACCGAGTAAGCGCAGGCTGCAGACGTTCACCGCCATTCTTCAGCGGAATTCCGCATGACGGACAAGCGGCCGAGTTATGACCGGCCCACGCCCGTCAACATCAAGGACGCCACGAATCATTGTGGCAACGAGTGCATGGGCCTCCCGGGCTGTATCATCGCGACGTTCTGCGTGTCGGACGCCTACCCGCGAGGCCGGTGCCTGCACCACTTTGGCTCCAGCCCGCTCGGCAAGCTGGGCACCGACGAGCTCGAGCCGCATGCGCACGGCTTTCTCCTGAAAGATCAAGAGGGATGCACGACCATCGTCAAGCTGAACACTCTCGCCAACTAACTTACCGTCCGATAAGGATCTTGCTTCTTAGAAGGAGCGCATCTACATAATTCGCAAGAAGCATGTGTCAGACAGGCCTCGGAGTACGCGAATCTTATTGTGGCGCGTGAGCGGCCGCGTCCTTGTTGTTCGTGCGCGCGTCATTGTGGTGTTCCGTTACGGTTGTGGTCATTGAACGTCGGCCGGTCATTGAACCGTCGTCGGTCATTGAATGTTGGTCGTCGTCATAGCTCAACGAATACACAGTACATGTCCATCACCATGGAGCCCCTGTGTGGTCATCTACTGTAAGGTGGAGGACCCCAGTACGCCTTCTTCATACATAATGAGATATTGGCAACCAAAATTTCGGCAAATCCGACCAAAAAAAGTTTGTCACCTATAGGCGCTTCAACCGTTCGTGACACCGCTGTGCTGTAATGACAAAAGAGTTAATCGTCCAGACTTGGAATAGGTTACTTTCGACAAATGGGAGCGCTCCGATGCCCGTGTCTCTGTCAGCCCTCTTCGAAAGGCCATTTTTTAGGTGTTTTGTTCCAAAAGTTTGTTAGCTATAGACGCTTCAACCGTTCGTCGCAGAGCTGTGCTGTAATGATGAAAGTTACTCGTCTGGAGCTGGAATAGGTCACTTTCGAGAATGGGAGCGCTCCGATTTCCATGTTTCGCAGCTCGACCCTCTTGGCGCACCTCCATTTTGGGCAAAATTTGGATCTATGATCGTGCATTACTTTTCATTTCCTGGACGAATTCTGGCGCGTGATAGCTCAAAAGAAGCGCATTCAAAGGGGGAATCGATTAAGTCATAACACTCTTCCATACGCTTGTGCATTACCGAGAAGTTTTTGGAGATGGCAGGACCCACTTTACATAACAAGCTTCTTGGTTCGTCACCCACTCGCGCCCGCATCAATTGGACGGAAACCTCGCAGGCATCTATGCTCCACATCAAAAAATGAAATCGCCGGAGGGACTCTTGCTACATGCCAGCTATGGTTTACTGGGCACATTCTTCTTTTTACCATGTTCCCTAAATCAAGAGGTCGCTGGTTCGAATCCCAGTGGCGCCTGCCTGTGCCTTTGCATGGGAAACCCATCAGCGTTACTTTACTGCAGTGTCTCCAGTCCATTCCACATTTTTTGTCTCTTTTCTAGGTTCTTTTACCAGAATTTTGGTAATTTTTTGAGCTGGGAAAAATATTTATGGACGAATGCTCGCTACAGCCCCTGATACATGAAAATGACACATCTGCACACCCGCACGCACGCACGCGCGCGCACGCACGCACGCACGCACGCACGTGCGCACGCACGCACGCACGCACGCACACACGCACGCACGCACGCACGAACGCACGCACGCTCGCACGCACGCACGCACGCATGCACGCACCGGCATGCACGCACGCTCGCACACGGACACGCGCGCGCACGCACGCACGCACGCGCGCACGCACGCACGGCCAATCCACAACAGTAATCCAAAGATACAGTCGGGATCTTTTTCTACAGTAGTTTGTTTCTTTGTTAGTTTCTGTGTGCAATGCAGTGCAGAGAGTTGCACTTTCCGACTTATCAGACGTGTTTTGAAAGCAGTTCAGCACAGATCAGTGGTGTAGTGCTTATGCTGTAGTGGTTACTGTGCTGGAGGTCCTGGGACCAAACCTCTGCCACAGAAAATTGTAACTTTTTTGTTTATTACTTTTTTGTTTTGCAGGTGTTGACGCTATAAAAACTGGTATTACATGCACATGCACGCACACACGCACATGCACGCACGCACGCGCGCACGCACGCACGCACGCACGCACGCACGCACGCACGCACGCATGCACGCACCGGCATGCACGCACGCTCGCACACGGACACGCGCGCGCACGCACGCACGCGCGCACGCACGCACGGACTCACGCACGCACGCACGCACGCACGCACGCACACACGCACGCACGCATGCACGCACGCACGCACGCACGCATGCACGCACGCACGCACGCACGGGCGCGCGCACGCACGCACGCACGCACGCACGCTCGCACGCACGCACGCACGGGCGCGCACGCACGCACGCACGCACGCACGCAGGCACGAACGCACGCTCGCACACGGACACTCAAACGTGCATGCACGCACGCACGCACGCACACACACACGCACTGGCATGCACGCACGCTCGCACATGGACACTGATACGTGCACGCACGCACGCACGCACGCACGCACGCACGCACGCACGCACGCACGCACGCACGCACGCACGCACGCACACACGCACGCACGCACGCACACACGCACGCACGCACGCACGCACGCTCGCACACGGACACTGACACGCGCACGCGCGCACGCACTGGCATACACACGCGCGCGCGCACGCACGCACGCACGCACGCACGCACGCACGCACGCACGCACGCACGCACGCACGCACGCACGCACGCACGCACGCACGCACGCACGCACGCACGCACGCACGCACGCACGCACGCACGCACGCACTCACACGGACACGCGCGCGATGATAGGTTTCTCAGATATTGCAAAAATCCCTGCCTATTCTCGCCCCAACCCGCCCACCCCCATTGGTCGTTGAGCTACTCGACCTTTGGGGGCCTCCGGGCTGGGTAAACGATTTGCGGGCTCTCCCATTCCCTCCAGCCCCCCACCCCCTGCATCGGTTCACCGTCTTTTTTGTGTGCGCGTTTTGTGCGTGTTTTGGATTGTTCGTGTTGGGTTGCGAGAGCATTTTTGGACATACAGCACATAGAAACGGACACACCGAAGAGCCGATTCTCTTCCCCCCCCCAGCATCACCACAGAGACTGTAATATGAGAAAAAACTTCGGTACCTGGATCGGTGTGTACATTTAATTGATTTAACTTTTTTGTTCATACCATGTCAATTTCTCCAAAAATTTGTTTTGCATTTATAATTTTCAATTTCCGATCAAACCCTATTGTTTGGTATAACTATTATCGCATTAAGCTCTTTGTTAATTTTATTTTATGTTCTGATTTTATTGCTTTATTTATTTTTTATCAGTTTTCTAGGACTGCCCGTCTGGCTGTATAGCGCTTTTGTATACTTTTATGTAACCCTCCTACAGGGTTGGTGTAGTGTATTCGCATACTTTTTTTGCGCCCTTCTAGGGCTCGTTTTAAGCTCCCTCCTTTGGGAGGGGGTGGCTTAATTCCGTCCCTCCGGGGTTCGGATGGCTGAAAACTCGTTCCCTTCGGGGTCGGGCGCATGCACGTATTGCACACTCCTTTGGCGCCCTTCCAGGGCTTGTTTTAATTCCGTCCCTCCGGGGTTCGGATGGCTGAAAACTCGTTCCCTTCGGGGTCGGGTAACACCTTTCTTTGTCGGTCTATTGTACGGTGTGTGGTCATGCATAGTCTCCCAATGTCCATTACATTTTGCCGCTTGACGTAGTAGACAGTAGGCTCATCGAAGGGTTGCAAACAAATGGTGAACTCGCTATTTCTCAGGATGAGACTATCCTTGTTGCTTGTTAGTGGTTCTGGAGAGCGTAGTTTTGCTCTTTATTTTGCCAGGAAACCAATTAGCATTTATTTCTCTGTACTATGCTGTGGCAATTTGTAAGTTTAGCACGGCTATCCACCAGCTACTTCTTCCCCCCCCCCATTTCCCAACCCAACAGTCCTCTTCAGGACTACCAGTTTTAAGTTATGGCACAATAATTTGATGGGGTCCTGTAGCTTAGTTTCCGTGGCCCCCCTCAGCGTATTGGGCGCCCGCTGTTGTACCCAGTCCACCCTCAAAAAATGATGACAAGTTGCTACAGGAATCGAACTCATGATAGGATGGGGGCCGCTTCATCCCCCCAGGGTGGGACTTCTGGCCCCGCGTACCACCCTGTATTACGAGCCGGGCCGGCTAATGTTGATGGTGTGGCCACAGTATGCTGTTTGTCGGATGAAGGGAAGACTGAATTTAAATTGGTCAACAATTGTGTGGGGTTTCCTACACTCAAATGCGAGGGAAATTGCATTACCTGTAATTTTATTGATTCAACTTTGCTAATAAAATCGTACTCTACTAATACCAAATTTTGTCCTACCCTGGATGGCCCTGTTAATTGTAATACGGCTAATGTAGTCTACCTAATCACCTGCAGGAAATGTAACATTCAATATGTTGGCCAAACCTCACGAAAATTAAAAAGTAGGATTCTAGAGCATCGAAGGTCCATTCTCAAAAACTCTTTGGGTACACAGCTTGTGAAACATTTTTCGCAGCATGGCCATGGCTTGGACAACATGAGTGTTAGAATATTGGAGCAGCCTGCAGCTGGTTTGCGTATTACTGACAGAGAAAACTTTTGGATTCGGGTCCTTAACACAGCCTACCCTTATGGGCTCAATGACTGTATACAAGGTTATGGTAATATCACTAAAGGCTCAAATCCTATGCACTCAAAGGGTCAACCCTATTTTTGTACACCAGTAAGCACTAGGGTTAGAGCTAAAACCAAGCACAAAAAGCGCACCAATAGAAAAATTAATGGGGATGTGTTAAATGAGCTGCTCAGCATTTTCAATCAGTCTGAATCTCAACTGGGATATCGCGTTTATACATTTCTAAGGTCTCAAAATAAACGGTCCCTTTTGCATGGCTTGAACCATCTTTCAAAATTGAATATCTATTCTGACTTAAAATTAATGTACCTTGGATTTTTGGCTGGCTATTTTAAAAGCTCAAGCCAGGGAAAAGATACATATAAGGGTAAATTTGACTGCATTCCTTTGCAATATTTGAACCCAATTATGGAGCATTTTTCAATAAATGCAATTTTGAATTCATCAGATGTCAGAAGAGAAAACCCAATCCCAGTTAGCCTAAGGCATAGAGTTAGAGTTGTTTATTCTTATACTGAACCATTTTCCGTTTCTGTTTACAATTATGGTTCTTTTTTAAAGCAACTCAATATTGAAAATCTTAAAGCATTGCTTAACTCTTCTTGCCACTGTCATTGCTCTCCATATCAATATCACCCCTTGGGTCATGTCTTTACAGGCAATCTCAATCTGGTTGGCAATTTAAAATTGAGGAGTATCCTGGCCAAGGGGGCTAACTTTCGCTTAAATTTGGGTTGTAAAACTGAGGACATTTTTCAGGCATATTATAATGGCATATCCGCTTATCTGGCCAAACTCTCTAAGAGGCATCATAATTATTGCTTTGACAAATATTCGGAAATTATTTCTTTAAGATTTTGCAAATATTTTTCGAAGTTTACATTTCAGTGTACCCCATCTTCATCTATAGAGGGAAATTACTCAAATAATGAATTTAAACATTTATTGCTAGCCCTAAAGGATCTGCACAAACAATTTGTCATTGTCCCTGCGGATAAGGCAGCCAATAATTACGTTTTTGTTTGTAAAAAATTTTATGTAATGGCCTTTTGCAAGGAATTGGGTGTTGATTTTGTTAATGGTGTTCCATCTATTGTGGGTAATGATGTATACATAATGGTTCCATCCCTTGCTGAAGACATTCTTGACAGGCACACTAAGGCTTGCAAAACCTTCAATGTTCCTATCTCCTCTTGTAACATGACATTGCCTCGTATTTTTGCAAATGCGAAATTGCACAAAAATCCATATAAATTCCGTTTTATAGCTGGGGCGAAAAAGAGTTCGATAAAGCCAATTTCTGTGTTACTACTACATATTTTGAAACATTTTAAACGCTTTTTGCAAAACTATTGTGCAGTTATAGTTAGCAGGGGTGGTGGCAATATGTTTTGGTCCATAGACAACTCATACAAGGCTTTACAGTTTCTCCAGCAGAAAAACGCAGTCGAGTACTTGGTCACTGCAGATTTTGCTACATTGTTTACTAATTTGCCGCATAATGTCATCCAGTCCAATCTATACCAATTGGTTGATATGTGTTTTAGTAATGCCAAGAAAGACTATTTGTCTGTGGGTAGCAACGGCTTCTGTAAATTTGTCAATGAGGGTCATGGCAACTCCTACTCAAAAATTGATGTTAAGGATTTAATTGCCACTGTGCTGCATGAAACGTTTGTTGTTTTTGCTGGTGTTCCATTCCGTCAGATCAAGGGTGTTCCTATGGGGGGAAACGCCTCTCCTTTATTGGCCGATTTAACTCTGTCCATGATGGAGTTTAATTACTGTAAAAAATACGTGCATCATGGCCTAAAGATCTGCAGGTATGTGGATGACATTTTGGTGCTCAATGAACAGGATGTGAAGCCTTTTATGGACAATATATATCATGAATCTCTCACTCTGGAAATCACTGGTTCCGGTCAGAATGTTCCTTTTTTGGATTTGGATTTGCATATAGATGCAGGCACTGGAATTGTAAATTCTTCTGTCTTCCAGAAAACGGATCTGTTCAATTTCGAAGTGGTCCGTTATACATACATGGATAGTAATGTCCCAAGCAATTTGCATAAAGGCATTCTGATCAGTCAGCTGATTAGGATGGGTAGAATTTCAAGTTACCCTGAAGCTTTCTATAAACGGGCAAGGGACATTCTCGTAACCTTCTCTGGAAGGGGTTTCCCGACTGAATTTTTGGTTGCTTCCCTTCTAACTTTTGCATCGTGGTATAGTGCCCTCTGGGGTTCTCTGTGTGCCAGCAACTCTAAGTCCACTCTTAAGTACATACAAAAGTTACTCTCGGATGTAAACTCGCAATTGCAATAACTTTGTTCTGACTATGGTCAGTA
Source organism: Paralinhomoeus sp. GSCO2_6 (assembly GCA_030248085.1). Taxonomy (NCBI): domain Eukaryota; kingdom Metazoa; phylum Nematoda; class Chromadorea; order Monhysterida; family Linhomoeidae; genus Paralinhomoeus; species Paralinhomoeus sp. GSCO2_6. Next base: position 28,165 of record JASAMY010002261.1, read on the forward strand.
GTAATCCAATGGTTATCTTTTAATGCCCTTTAAGCTAATGTTTCGTTCAGTTTAATTAGAACGCAATTCATACATGCTTTCTCATGCGTATCTATCTTGGATACTGTAGGTAGTGTCCGTTCTGCTACTGCCAGCTCATCGGTCCACAAAACTCGTTTAACAGAATTTGCCAAGAACTTTGGGGGCTGATCTTGGGAACTCAGCACGCCCACACTCATAATGGCACCGGCGCTTTCTCCAACGTAATTTTCTTTTTGGTTTGGATTTTTGGAGTTTGCTATTTGAGCTCCTATTTGTTTTACAATAGCAGATGGGGTCCACGTCTAAGTTCACTGTCTACTCTACTGCTTCCAGTCTCACTGCAGCGGTTCGGCCTTTGCCCTACGTCCCATGTTCCCTCTCAAGGATTTCGACCACTACGTGGGCGGTCAATTCATCCGGATGCTTTTTGATATTGGTAACCGGACCACGCGCGTACGTATCTGATCCACAGGGCTCGTTCTGACGAGGGCCCCCCTGTGGACAGCCAATTCTTGTCAACGGTAGGGCCCGAAACAAGAATTGGCTCTGCCAGACGGGAATTAATCGTTATTTACTTCGCTAATTTATTTTAATTTTTTTTTAGGCTTGCAGATGGCTTGTTGCATGGTTCATTCTCTATTGCCATATCATTTCGCATTTCATATTCTGCAAATGAGTCTCAGTGCATGTCCCATGTCTCCAATTTACGTCGCGGGTGTGTTGATGAAATTTATTTAAAACAGAGTAGGTGTTACAAGCAATTCTTTAGCATTCATGCAAATGCGTTGGTTGACCTGCATTCCAACACTTTGCAGCTTCATCATTGCAGTGCTTCATGATTGTACAACTGAGTATTCTCAACATTGTTTTATTTCATGAGACAAATTGATGTTGAACCACTTTGGAGCACTTTGCAAGCAGGAGTCCTGAGTTCGAAGCGGCTAGTGTGATCTTATATTACTAAAGCACAATTGAGTTGATTCTTTTGATATCGCTTTGGGTGTAGACTGTGATAGCTGAAAAATCGCCAGATTTGCAAAAGCCCGCGCCGAGTTGTTCTAGATCGCCGCATACTGTTCTGGTAAATTCGCAAGCGTAGGTAGCTTGCACGTGCTGTGCAGCAATACCCACTTGTGCTCTTCAAAACACTACGTTGCGAGAGGTGACTCTGTCGATTTCGACGGTCCATTGCTACTGTTTGTCGAGTCGAACCAATAAGCCTCTCCTCACCTTACAAGGACTCCCATTCCAAAAATACCCTGAAATGGTGAAAAACGTGCGAAAAAGAGGGCTGCCAAACGTGCGAAATATAACTCTCCAATTGAAATTTATGAAGAAAAGTTTTTGGCTAACTGTCAGAAAATCCTGGATCCGCCAGTGCCTTCAAGAACTGTAAATGATTCTTTGATAATGTTTGGGGCATTCTGTAGTCTCAGACAACGTTTCTGCATGCATTTCCGTGCAGCTGCAATTGCGTGCCGTTGTTAGCCGACAGTCTTGTTTACAAAACTCACTGTGTAAAATCGGCGGCAGATCGAGTTGCAAGGCTGAGGCTGGCTACTTGTATAGCCAGTCGACACCGCAATCGCCTTTTTTTCCACAACTCTTCAATTTGAATGGTCAGTGGCGGTGTTTTCGACAATGGCGTTGCTGAGGGAAAAAGCGGCAGCAGCGGCCGTCCTTTTGGCGGTTGTCGTCGTCGTCGGTGTCGACGCTCAACGCGTATTTGACGACTGGCCAAGAGCTTTCCAGCTCGAGGACGAACTTATCGCCGCCCGAAACTGCAACGCAGAAAACCCCCTGTTTTGGTACATTATGCATACTCGACCCTACCGCCACCGGTGCATGACGGAGCTGACAGCCATCGTCGACAAACACTTTTTCTATTCGAAAGAGAAAGCTAGAGCGCGCTCGTTTGGACTTCCGACAACCTTTGGTGCACACCTGCAACTGGGGTGACAGTTGCTCAATTCCCACTCAAAACAAAAGACCCACTTTCTGTGTTTAGTCAGTCCAAAATTTGTTTGGTTCTAGACGCCCCCCCCCACCTCCAGCCCCCATTTGCTGCCTCGCAGATACAGTACCACTCGACAGAGTGCCGTTTATCGCCCCAAGGCATAGAGTGGGCCAGGTCATGGTTACAGGTATGCATCTATAGCGCAGCCCTACAGAGAAGCTTGAAAAACCCGTTTTGCTTCGAAAGTCTGGCGTTACTGGCCCTGCTGCTGGAGGAGGCGCAAAACCCAAATGTCTCGCCTCGACAGCTCGTACGCCGCATGGACGACGATCTGGCCGGCTCGCCATTCGCATATCCACAGCTGCATTACTGCATGTTCTCCCTATGCTACACCCAAGCGGACGTCAAAGAGGGCCATTGGTTTTGCATATCCGAGTAACCTTGGTATATTTCTTGCCTCCCACGTAGACAGGGGTACCTTCCACGTTCCCCAGAACTACACGTTTCGATACTTCGCCACCCCCCCCCCCCCTCCTCCCCACACATGTACCTGCAATGTAATCAGCTTGGGTTGGGCAAAATTACAGAAGAACTGGATTTTTTAAATTAATAAAAAACCTGTCAAAATTGTCTAAAAAAATGCTAAACAAAAACGACCGTTTTATTGCGTTTAATCGTTCAAAGTAAAATAGGGTACAGGTACGTAAACAGCAACATTTAGCTGTTTCATGGCCATGACACTGAAAACTACTAAAAAACACTAACATTCACTCATTTTTCACGTTTAAACAGGTTGAAAAAAGATTTAGAATGTTCTGGGGGATGGGTTGTGTGTGGCTTGAAAAGATTGAAGAATCTGGCGGACCACCCCTCCCCCCCCCCCCCTTCAATAGTACTCAGCGGCAGCGGTGCAAAAATCCCGACATTCTGTTGCATGTAGAAATTGACTGCAAAACTAACGGCCCTCTGGAACGAAAGGACGAGTCTCTCAATGAGAAAAAATGTCGAAGCGCGTACAGAATTCTCGATCTGTTCCAAGAGTTTCCAGCCGATTACGCTTGCCGTCATTTCCTTGCGTCTAGCATGGAGCGGAATCTCTATGCAGATCCATTTTGCTGGCCGTCCGCAGTGCGCGAGGTCGAATGCCTCGACGAGAGAGGTCAGGACCCGCAGGGTCTGGATGCGGGGCTCGTGTGGCGCCGCAGCGTGGAAACGGCGTGGATGCTGCGGAACCTGACGGACGTGGCGTTCGAGGTGCTGCGCCACTCGAAGCTCTCCATCTACTTCGTGTCGCACGTCGTCGAGCGCGTCTACGCGCACTGCGCAGACGACGGCGGACGCCTCCTGCGCGTCCTTCTCGAGTGGGCGACGGACGCGCTCGCGGGCATGGGACTGATCGGCAACGCCCTCTTCGTCTTTCTGCTTTACCGCTCTCGCTCCGCACTCTCCTCGACGACGTTGACCTTTCTGTCGTCGGCGATGCTGGCCAACTTCGTCTACTGCGCGACCCTGCTCCTGCAGAGACTCGTGCGCGAGCACACCATCGGCCTGGAAGCCAGCCGCTGCTACCAGTCGGTGGGGCGGGCCCACTCGACGGCCATGACCATCAAACTGTTCGGCGACCAGAAATTTCTGACTAAGGCGGCCGTCTACCGATTTGTCTGGACCGAGATCGCACTGTCGGCGAGTCAGCAGGCGTCGCTGCTTCTCTTCCTGCTCTTCAAGCTGACCGTCCTCCTGCAGTTCGACGTCAGGAAAGCGACGTGGACGCGATCGCGATTCTACACTCTCGGCTGCCTCTGCGCCGCCTGGCTACCACCGCTGCTGGTGAACGGAGTCGCGATGCTGCGGCAGGCGGCCGAGTGCGCTCGCTACTTCTACGAGACGAAGCAGTGCATCGCCGGCGACCACTTGCACGCGGTCTTCTTTAAGGACGGCCTCGTAGAGCAGCTGCTCGAGGTCGAGCGCACGGCCGACCGCGCGGTGGTGCAGCTGCCGGTAGCGCTCTTCTCGGCCGCCCTCCTCCTCGGCCTCGGCGTCCACGCGGCAGCTGCCGCGACCTTCTACCGGACGGTGGCGGAGCGAAGGCGCCGCTTCTCGTCCGCCTCGAACGCGCACCTCTACACGCTGTTCGGCACGCTGTCGGTGTCGCTGCTCGTCTTCTACGCCAGCGCCGCAGTGCAGCTCTACGTCGAGTGGGCGACCGGATTCGCGCCCGCCGGCCACGCCGACGGCCACGCGCGACTGGTGCTCTGGGCGCGGCTGGCGCGCCTCTTCAGCCTGCTCGACCCCCTCCTCAATCCATGCGTCATCGCCGTTCGCACCGCGCCGATTCGCCTCAACGTCCGCCGTCTATTGCGGCGGAGCACCGACGGAAGACGCTCGACGATTTCGATGCCCCTCAAGCAGCTGTCAGCTTCGAACCACAGGGACGACCAAATGCCGTCGTCTTTTCAAGCCAGTAACAGAAAAACGTCTGCGTCAAAAGCGTCACAGGCCGAAGAATGCCATGCCCTTGAAATGATTCGCACCGAGACAACGCGTTTCTAGCGGCCGTGGCCGACCAAGCTCGTACGAATAGATGTACCTCTACTCAGCTGGCGATAGTGTGGCTCCTTGTTTCTGCATCGACGCGACTGCTCCAGTTTTTAAGCCGTATTGTTAGTGACGGTACGGTTATCATATAACATCCGTCCATTTCGCCGCTCAATGGAAGGCGGATATAGGGCGAAAACGCGCGAGATCTAGGGGCACGTAACCGGTCGTTTCCCCTCTACCAGTCCCCCCCCCCCGGAAGTTTCCCCTTGTCGTTTGCCCCCGATCGTTCCCATCCAACAAAAAATTTTAATATAGGCAGTTGCTGCAGCTAAACGACAACGAAAATTTTGCATTGAGCAAAAGCGACCTGTCTGAGCTGTCTCTGCCCAGCAGAATGCGATACATATTCACAAAAAAAATGACCACCGCGCGGAAGTTGCAGAGACAGCACGAAGCACCTCTGCCCTCCACCTCAGGCAAGGGAATCCATCCGAAGACGTCTCCCCGGGCACCTTTTCACAGGCCGAAGCGGAGGGGAGGAGGTGCTCAGCCCGAGAGCTGAGGTGCTGGAACCCCAAACCAGCTGCACCAACCCCAAAGGGTTGGGAGTTAAACTCTTCCGCACGGTGGCGTTCTTGATTTTGAAACACTACTAATATACCCAGAAAGCGGATTGCAACAATAATTCAGCAGGTTTGAACTAGGTGAGCATAGCGCCGAGTCCCGTCGGAAATCGATAGAATAAATCTGACGGAATATTGATCGTCAGCTTCCCGCCAGCTCTTCGTCGAAAACCTGTGTTACAACGACAGGTAACGATGCTGCGAAACCGTTTTGCAACTGTTTTACAGCACTTACCACATCGAAATGCACGTGTCAAAATCCTTTACACTGAATCTGCTTTTCAGAATTCGTTTAATTCGTTCGTTCGTGTTCAGTCATTGTGCAGTTCGTTGAATCTGCAATTCTTTTACCAGCAGGGAAACGACCTGTAGCCCTAGGGACAACCTCAGAGAGGACGCATGGTTTGCCCGGGTCAACGGCGTGTCCAGCCCTAGGCTCGTCCTAATTTACTTCTTTTCCTCTGAGCTCTACCCCCCCCAGACCTGAGCTGACAAGAGTCCGTCTGGATCCAGTTTTCCAAGTCGACAGTGTCACCTTACATAGTTCCGTTCGCTCGCATGTCACGTCCGCTCATCGTGCTTGGGATCACTGTAGTGTCGTTGCCAACACTACCTATGTACATCCCTCCCCTTCTAGCTGAAGACGAGTGACAGCCGTCGGCTGCTGACGTCGTCTTCTGACTCGATGCTTGCGTCAACGGCGCGGCGGTCGTTTTCGAGGTGGTCTGACAGGGCGTAGGCGTCGTCAGCTGAGCCGTCTCCGTCGTTTGTCCCGTCGACGGCGTCCACCTCGTCATTGTCGTCGTCACTGCGCTCCGTCGCTGGCGCTGGCGTCTCCTTGGTCGATGCCGGCGTCGACAGCACGGCGGTCATCTGGCGAGTGCTGGCGGGCGACTGCTGCTCGTAGCGCGCACGCTGGTGCTGTCTCCTCTGCGGCGTCGGTCGCTGTCGCCTGCCTGTCTGTCTGCCCCTGGCGCAGCGAGCTGCAGCTTCACTCCCAGGGAACACAAGAAGTCGCGGCCCCGCACTGACGAGCAGCTATCGGCGACGACGTAGAAGTGGTCTTCGTGGCTCTTGCTCTCGCGAGAACTCCCGCGACTTACGTTCCATCGAAGTTGACAAGACGCTTGTCCAACTCTCGCATGGGCAAGTTCAATTGCAATGTTCCGTTCGCTCGCATGCACGTTCGCTCATCGTGCTTGGGATCACTGTAGTGTCGTTGCCAACACTACAGAATCATCGCAATTGGTTAACTATGCATGTAAGTCACAACTGCAAACAGTACATGAAAGACAAGAAAGCGAACAAGCATTGGTAAGCTGTCCACTCTCATACGCGTGGCCGATCCGCAGTGTACCGTAAGCCCTCTAATTAGGGCCCCCATTGACAGTGAACCACTTCTAAGCACTTCGCAGCACGAGGGGGCAGTAGCGGCTAGTCTCTTCTCAACCGTGATAGGCCGATGCAAGCAATGAGCGAGTGAGTTACAATATGGCAACCGAACAATCCCAGTGGAGTAGATTGGCCGTGCCGGTCTGACAACGGTTTCTGTTTGTGACATTTGGGACTTTCAGCTGCGCTTTTCATCTCAACGCTCTCTCCGCTTTCGACATATTCGACAGTCACAACAAAACGCTTTTTTGTTTTCTGCCAAATGAAGCCGATATCAGTTCGGATAGCGTTTCTGCTGCTGGCGACCTTCTTTCGTGAGTCGGTTTCCGACGAGCTTCATCAAACTCAGCCTTCCACACCTTCCATGGTGTCAGCGTAGTGATTATTTCAGAGCAACGCTTAGCAGACGTCAGAATTCTTGGTTGCTACAGTTATGGCCAAGTGACGTTCGCGAGACTTATCTCGGCTCTCTCCGTCCAAAGCTGTTTTGACGAATGCGGCTCGCGCATCGTGGGTAGGTCGAATGCACCTTTGCTTAAAGGTAGGTTTACATACCTATGTACTTCTGACTATTTCTTGATATTCATCGCAGTGTATCCATCGCTCTAGCGCGATATCATTCAAGGTTCGGTGTTTAAGGCGTTGGTGAGGTTCAACACCCAGTCCATTGAACACTGTATGTATGTATGTATGTACTGGTCAGAATGCGCCAGCACCAAATTGTTGGAGAACACTCCATTGGGGCTCGGAGCATTCGCACACGCACACACGCACGCACACACATCGCCTGACCGAGACCTACCTCAAGGTCATGATAAAGATGGTCAGTGAGTTACTGCCCAAAAGCCTACTGCGTAAACGGTGGCACGATAGTCCCAGTGTACCAAGGGTGTGCCGGTGCGGTACCGATCTGATTTGATCATGATCATGATCTACTCACACATTCCGTTGAAGACCATGTACTGGTCAGAGTGCGTGGTCAGCGTAAAATTGTTAGAGAATACTCCCTTGGCACTCTGACCACTCGTGCGCGCATGCGTGCACGCACGAACGCACGCACGCGGCCCTGCGCATCCGCGCGCATGCACGCACGAAGATTCTGGCACGCGCTCTCACTGGCACGCACTGTCACGCACCTGGCTCGTTTTACTAGGGGCGAGTCACGCCGCTAGCGTCGCGAGCCGCGAAGCGGCGAGCGACGGCATACAGCGCATGTAGGTACATTGTACACATGCAGCGGGTGGAGCTGAGTGCGCGCCGAAGGAGCGCGCGAGCTCGATAGACTGTACCTACATGCACACAATGTACGTTTAGTAGGTACTGTACATACGGTACATGTTCACGTCGTCGGCGGTCTGTTGATTTCAACGCTGTCGGTTCAGGGCAGTTCCTTGCGTTGTGCTACTGCAAAGTTGCCGTCAAACCTGGGGAAGCCGCACAGGCCAACGACCGCTGCGACCGTTTCTGCATTCAGGGGAATGACCCATGTGGCGGGTCTACGAGCCAAGATCAGTTTCTCACAGTCCGAATGCTGGACGAGGAGACGACGACTGTGAACCAGAAGCTGACATCCGTGGGTGAATCCTTGAGCGACGCATGTGGGTCACTCCCGTTCAGCGAACACTCGTTGAGGCTGAGGCATCCGACCATCGGACCATACGACAGGCGGTTGTTGCGAAAGCCCGCGTCTTCAAGGAGGTGCTGGGTAGAGACGGCTTTCGCGGCGTCGCGTACGGTGTGGAGGCCGCGACGTCGCGTGCAATGCGCCGCTCGCTGCGCAGTCGACGGCTTCTGCGCCGCCTTCGACTACCATGCGAAAACGCGCGGCTGTCGACTGCGCGCCGAGCAGCCGTCTGGCGACGGTGCATCCGAGCCGACAAAGGAAGATGTGATGGGGAAGGTGTACGTCTGAAATTCTGATATTCGAATCTTTCTCTCAACAGTCTACTCCATCCGTACGATCTGACTGAGACTCTCAAAGCCATTCAGACTCTGTGCTCAAAAGCCAATGTTCGCTCCATTGTGTGACAATCTTGAGCGGTTCAATCAGCAATTGGAGTTTGTTAGCTATGCACGATACCTATTTTTTTAATAAACGAGCACGCGTACCTATTTACTCTGCGCCCTTTGGCTGCCTGAGTCGGGTTGTGGGCGAGCTGCATCGCCCTTTGCCGTTGACGACTGACTGCCGAACGGGCGGACCAGTCCGTGTGAATCATTGCTTCCCTAGAGCGTGTCCTGCCTGCCGACTGTGGTTCCATTTCCTGGCCAGTTGTGGCCGTCGTCCCTACTAATCTGAGTCCACCGACGAGCTGGCCACAGCAGATTGTTCTGCTTCTAAACGATCAAGAGCGTTGGTTTACGATACTGAAGAAATGTTGGCAAAGAGTGCTGTGTTGCTTGGAGCCGCCTTCGCCTTTCTGCGTAAAACATTCCCAACTCGTCCACTTATATGTTCACAGTTCACAGCGTTGACGCAGTTGTTTCAGAGCATGTAGCAGCAGCAAACAGCATCAACCTCGGCTGCTACAGTAGGGGCCAAGTCACGTTGGAACGAAGCATCTACGCCCTTTCCGTGCAGCGCTGTTTTGACGAGTGCGGCTCGCGCATCGTGGGTGCGTACAGGTTGCTTGTACATGCAGTGTGCAGCTGCTCGACCGCATCGCTGTTGTTTCAGGGCAGCTCGCAGCCCACTGCCACTGCGACGTCGCCATCAAAGAAGGGGAAGAGCCACAGGCCAGCGACCTGTGCAATCATCTCTGTCTTGAAGGGAACGAGGTCTGCGGCGGCACTTTGGGCGTTGACAAGTTCATCACCGTCCGAATGCTGGACACGACGACGATTTCGAACCAGAAGCAGGCAGCATCCGCGGCGCCGTTTATTGTCGACTTCCCGACCGGTGTAAGTCAGCCATTTCAGTTCTGCGATCCTCATTTCAGACAGGTGATGACCTCCATTTTTTTTTATTTCAGGCGTTGGCGGACGTCCAACCAATAGTCGCAATGGCGCGTGTGTTTAAAGCGGTGGTAGAGCCAGACAACTTTCGCGGGGCGGTGTACACGACCGTGGAGGCGGCGACGTCGCGCGTGCAGTGCGCCGCGCGCTGCTCCGTCGGCTGGGGCTGTGTCGCCTTCGATCACAATATGGAGACGCGCATCTGCCGACTGCGCGCGGCGCTACGGCCTCGTGACGACGGCGCCCAAAGTTGTTTCGAGCAGTGTGGAAGCAGAGTAGTGGGTAGGTCCATCGAGCCCAGAAGCCATGTACACATGTTTGCCTTTTGCACTTTTGCCACACACACCGCTTTGCTAATAATCCGTTCGAGCCAGTTGACACAGTTGTCGTTCGTTATAAGTTACACAGCTTCAGGTCAACACCTAGCTGTTTGCTACTGCGGAGCTGCTATCAAGGATGGGGAAGTCGGCTATGACGCCGACCTGTGCGATCGCCTCTGCATGAAAGGAAACGACACGTGCGGCGGAACCGCGGGCACCAGCACGCTCGTCAGCCTCCGAGTGCTAGGTAGGACTGTTCCACGCTGTGCAGCGCCACTTCAGCCGTCGACATTTACTTCAGAAGCTGACGCGTATATCGAAGAGCCACCGGCACGTCCGATTCCACTGAAGCAACTGTCCACGACCACGTCCGTTGCCGTACTCTCGACGGGCGCGAGTGGGTCATCCCGTCAGTTCAGAGAACGCATTGCAGGCTGATAGCGTCCATCTGCATTTTAGTGGCAGTGGACGGTGAGCATAGCGTCGTCGACCAGGAGGCCTCCACGACGGTGGGAGCCGTCCTCCAGGCGCTTGTCGCGAAGGCGCGCATCTTCAACGAGGTGGCCCCAGTGGATGGCGGCTTCGACGGCGCTGTGTACGCGCGCGTGGCGGCAGCGACGTCGCGGGTGCAGTGCGCCGCCCCCTCTGCGCCGTCGACCGCGGTTGCGCCGCCTTCGACTACAATGCGCAGACGCGCGTCTGCCGTCTACGTGCGGCTGGCCAGGGCAAAGATGCGTCGACGAGCGGAGAGCCAAGGAGAAATGTGTACGCGTAACGAACACAGCCGTAGAAGCATGCAATCCTCGTGAATATCTTGGAGTGGCATTGCAACGCCCTGTTCATGCACTGATGGAAGAAACGCGCGTAACCTATAAGTCACAACTATGGATGCATGATCAACGCCGCACGCCGGTCGCCGGTGCCGACTCTGCGCCCACAAACGTCCAGACACGCCACTGCAGGCGGGCACGTGAACGTCAAGGTCTGTAAGAATACAAGGAGGAACTTATGAACTAGGAATTGAAAGCAAGCGACAGTCTTAATTCTCAGCAAGGCAGTGCAAGGCCGATCGCGTTCGTGCGCGTGCGGCGTCTGGCTGCTTTTCCCTGGGTTCATGAGTGCTATCCTGTTTCTCTTTTGTTTGTCAATCCATACTTGTGCGCCTCCCTACAGCAGGAGCAAACGTATTAGCTCCACTGTAGCAGCCTGGGTGTATTAGAGGATGTCATCGGCAACATACCTGATTTGCAATTTCGGTTTCGGTAATTACTGAATTTTGAAAATCGGTAATTTTGGTTTCGGTAATTACCGTTACCGAAAAAGACCGGTAATTTACCGAAAATCATTAATTACCGACTTCCGTTTACAGCTCTACCCAACCCCAAGCCATCAAGCCAGGCCGGGACCGAGCCGAGGACAAGGAAGCAGCTGAAGTCGCCCTAGCCGTTTAAACACACAACAAAACAGCTCGTTCTTCGTCGGACAAGTTGCTTCCACGGTCTTCCAAGTTGCTTCGTCGGTGTCTTCCACTCGCCGGCGGCGAACGCGCCGGCAGACGCTTGTGCAAACGTAGATAGTGTGAGACTGGCCTCGCATCAGACCGGCGGCACCACTCTGACCGCGGCACGGGCCCCGTGCAAAACCTGGCAAGATGTAGCTCTCCGCTACTCGCGATTCCCTGCACCAATTTCGGCCAAAACAGCGACCGCTCAAACAGGTCCAAAAAAATCAGCGCATCTTCGAGACGGCAGTGGGGCTGTGGCGTAGTCCGTAAGGCGTTAGACTCCTGACCGCGAGGTCGGGGGTTCGATTCCTTGCTGGGCAAGGCCACGGCTACCCCCTTGGGCAAGGGGTTTAAACCACTGCTCCGGTTTCGGGCTGTACCGTGGCTTCGGCCAAAAATCAGTGCCAGGTGGGGGCCCACCTTGCCTCGCGGCAGAACAACGCCCACTGTTATGTATGCGGCGCCGCCCTGTGATCTGATGATTCAGTTAACGGCCATTGTGCTGTGTCAGGTGGTTGTCGTGAAAAATAAAGTTTTAAAGACGGCGCCACGAGGATGTTTCTCAAGCGCTTCGCTTATTTGGGAGTACAAATAGAGCCGCCTCAGCGACGCCGAAAAGGGCACGACAGCCGCCATAAAATCGGCACTAGCGTCGACATAAACCGCTTAATTCGGTCATTAATCGATCAACCAGGGCGAGCTGGGTTGGATGTGTGGCTTAGCGACGGTGCCATTTGGAAAGCGGCTTAGCGACGGTGCCATTCATCTGTAAACTGAGATTTTCTCTCGATTGTGACCATACAAAGCAGACGGCCGCAACTGGAAGCAATGTTACCAAAGGGCTCAAGCTGGAAATCGCTACAGCCTTCTTCTTCTTGCTTACCGGTAAGTGGTGTTGAGCTGGTCCTGCTACAGCTGCGCTGCTACATGCCTGCACGACTTCAGCACATGTGGTGGCAGACAGCAGAATCCTGGGCTGCTACCTCCGTCGCCAAGTGACGTTCGGACGAATCGTCTCAGTGGTCTCGGTGCAACGCTGTTTCGACGAGTGCGGGTCGCGCATCGTGGGTAGGTCGACTTACATGGAGCCATGTACAGTGGCTATCCTAGATATGTACGATAGGTAGGGTACCGGTACAATGTATGCGTGCTGTGTGTGTGTGCTGTGTCCCGGCTGTGTGTGTGTGTGTGTGTGTGTGTGTGTGTGTGTTTGCGTGTGCGTCGTTGGTTTATTTGTAAATTCCCTTCCTGTGATGGACGTCCCCGTGTACTCTGTACTCGGTTTACAGCTTTGCTTCGCGCAGCCTGTGTCGGTCCGTTCATCAATAACAACTTTGAACTTGAACTTGAACTATGTGTAAGTCGTCGGACGTGGGCCTGTTGGCGACGCCGTCGCTTCAGGGCAGTTCCTTGCGCTGTGCTACTGCGAAGTCGCCGTCAGACCTGGAGAAGATCCACAGGCCAGCGACCGCTGCGACCGTTTCTGCTTCCACGAGAACGACCCCTGTGGCGGGTCTACGAGCCAAGAGCTGTTTCTCACCGTCCGAATGCTGGCCGAAGAGACGACGACCACCTACGACAGGCAAGGAACGTTTTCGGCGCCGTCCGCAGTCGACTACCTGACTGGCGCACGTGAGCGAATCTTTCTTTTGACCACGCCCAACACGACGAGCTTCTTCTTTCGAAGTCAACAGTAGTAAGTACCCCCGTTCCGCCAGCACCGCAGATTACGGTATGTTGCGTTTTTTCTATAACCGTTTTCGCGGGTAAAAACTTTGACGATTACGGTAGCCGCAAAAAATTTCGTTCAGGTGAGCTGAGGGCCGCCCCCCTACCCTGGTGAGGTGGGGGAGGGTGGTGTTGGGCGGCCGCCAGCGGCGGCCATCCCAACAGTAACCGCCGCAGCTGCGCTGCGCCAGCAGCGGTCTGCATTTCCCGCAAGTTTACGGTGCGTCTCATTTCTCTACAACCGTTTTCGCGGGGAAAAATTTTGGCAATTACGGTAGTTCAGAATCCAAACTCTCCTGTGCTGACTGTAGTGCGCTGGTGGTCCAAAAGCGTTGCACTGCATGGTGCAGCCATACAGAGGTCGTCGCGCCGCTTCTACTCCAGTTTTCTCGGCCGCCGCAGCGCCAGCAACCAATTTCCCGCATGTTTACAGTATCTTCCATTGTCTTGGAGTTGGGCAACAACGTTTAGCCGACTTCCGATCGCGCTTCGTCGCGTTTTCTCGCGAGTTCGTTGTTCAGGGCCGCGCCGAGGCCTTGAGCGCCTGCTTGGACGTGGTCGACGCCGCCGTCAAGGAGTTCGACCAGAGCACGTCGTCACAGTAAGTCTGCGCCTGCGTCGTCAACTCGCCGCGAGTTTCAGAGGTCGCAGAATGGGCCACCGTGTGGTGTAGTTGGCGGCGATCGAATGGCAGTGCTCGGTCGTCCTTTGTGGCTCGAGTGAGTCGGCTCTTCTCCCCACGTCTGGGCGCTGCTCTAGCTGACGACCCGCTTCTGCGACGCGCCCCCAGTCGTTGGCAACCGTCTCAGTGAGTGTGTCTGTGCGTCAGTGCTGGCACTTTTGCTTGAGCCATTTATGTTGCAGGTTTCGCGTCGCTCGTCCTTTGGGCGTTGGCTCGAGTGAGTCGGCTCTTCTCCCCCAACAGGACGCCGCTCTAGCTGACGATAGGCTTCTGCGACGCGCCCCCAGTCGTCGGCAACCGTCTCAGCGAGTGCGTGCGTTCATGTGTGGGTGCTGGTGCTTTTGCTACGCAGTTGTGTCTCAGGTTTTGAAAGAATCCGACGTTGGCTTGAGTCTCTTCCCCCATCTGGACGCCGCTCTAAGTGCCGAAGCTGCGTCGCCTCCCCGTCGGCGCCATCAGCAACCATTCGTGAGTGCGTATGTGCATGTCTGTGTGTCGGTGCGGGTGCATTTGCGATGTTGTGGTTGCTGTCACTAGCCGATCCAGAAGGGGGTGGGGGGACCCTCCTGTCAGCTAGGGCAGGGAGGGGGAGAGGAAGGACGAGCACAGGGGCAAAGTGGCCATTCGTTTTCCATGGATTAAGGCACACAAAAGCGTTTCGCCTGTAGTTGGATTGCACTATTGTGTGTTGAGCAAAGCAAATGCCGATATCAGGGCTTTGGATAGACTTCCGATAAAAGAACTCCCCCCTTATGTCAGATTATCCTGGATCCGCTAGTGACTTCGAAGTTGGATTGCTGTTGCAGGTTTCAGCGTTGGCTCCAGTCTGTTCCCCCATCTGGACGCCGCTCTAAGTGCCGATTTGCGACCCATCCCAAGTCCTCGCCATCGGCAACCATCTGTGAGTGCGTATGTGCGTGTCGGTGCTGGTGCCTTTGCTCTTCTGTACGCAGTGCCATATTCCTGTTGCAGGCTTCAAAGCGCCCCGCTCCCAAGCCATCAAGAGCCTACTCATCGATGGCCCACCCCAGGTTGTTCGCCTTGTTGTGCTTGTTTGTGCTGGTGTGGATCGGCCCCATCCGTCGTTGCAGCATTGTCGGAGTCGGCAGCTCTCCCCAGGTCGCCACCAGCGTGTCAGCCGTTTCAGCCACACCAGAGGCGTCCTGACAATCAGTGATTTCAGCTGTGTTGTTGTGGTACAGCATGCATTGTGAGTGGTGCGCATTCAAGAGAACCTGGTGTTCTGTAGTGGTTGGCTGAAAGAATGCACCCAGGCTGGGGTGGGGAGGGCAAGGTGGGCACCCGCCCTGTGTGGGGTCAGAGGAAGCTACCCACCCCTTGCAGGAAAGTTTGGGACCCGGGCAGGGGGAGTGGAGGTCTGCCCCCATCCCCCCTCCAATGGGTGACTTGGGCAACAAAGTGCAGGGCGGCAGGCCAGAGGCTGCCCGCCCTGCAGTGGGCGCCTCTGTCATCAGCCAAGGCTTATGCTAACAAGCTACGACTGTAGTTGAAATCGTAGTGATATCGTGGTGTGTGTTAGGTGTGTGAGGTCTTGAGTCTTATGCTGTTCTAACAAGCTAACACTGTTGGTGTAGTTGAAATGGTGTGTGTGTGCGTGCGTGTGTGTGTGTGTCTGTGAGGTGTGAGGTCTTGAGTCTTATGCGGTCCTAACTTGCTACTGTTGTTGGTGCGGCTGAAGTCGCAGTGATATTGTGGTGTATGTGTGTGTGTGTGGGTGGGTGGGTGTGGGTGTTCAGCCTTATGCTATCCCAACAAACTAACGACTGTAGTTGAAGTCGTAGTGATTGTGGTGTGTGTGTGCGTGGTGTGCGAATGTGGGGTGTTGAAACAAGTTACAGTTGAAATCATAGTGATATCAAGGTGTGTGTGTGTGTGTGTGGGTGTGAATGCATGAATGAATGTTGTTGTTGTTGGCTCTGCATGGCATGTTGAATGATCACACAAGAGAATGATCTGACAAGAATCACTGTGCACGTCGAAGTGATATCAAGGTGTTTGGGTGTGTGTGTGTGTCTCTCTGTGTGTGTGTGTGTGTGTGTGTGTCTGTGTGTGTGTGTGTGTGTGTGTACATGCTGACGGTATGGTGCATGTGCATGTGCATTCACACCCTCTCACTCTGCTATGCATATGTATGTGTGCGTGTGTGCGTGCGTGCAGGCTGGAGTCGGAATGAGCACTACCTCGTCTGCAGGTGCGTGTCTAGCTGCGTCGACAATGTTGTTAGCAGCTCCTAAGAGTCTTCAGCTGCCCAGAGCATCGCAGGCGTTGCTGAGGGCGTCATCAGCCTGTAGCTCGTCATGGCGTCTTAGCTGTCGCTCTTGTACAACGTCGTCAGGCACCATCCAAAGCAGGTGCGCTCATGTCAGTGCCATTCATGTCGGCGCATCAGAGGGGGCGTTTCTGACTGGTGGCGCCTCCATGGACGCCGTTCTAGGTGCCATGAGTGGCCCCTCTAGGTTCTAGGTGGTGGTGGTGGTTCTAGGTTCTAGATGGACCGAGGCACTCACAGATGGTTGCCGATGGCGAGGACTTGGGATGGGTCGCAAATCGGCACTTAGAGCGGCGTCCAGATGGGGGAACAGACTGGAGCCAACGCTGAAACCTGCAACAGCAATCCAACTTCGAAGTCACTAGCGGATCCAGGATAATCTGACATAAGGGGGGAGTTCTTTTATCGGAAGTCTATCCAAAGCCCTGATATCGGCATTTGCTTTGCTCAACACACAATAGTGCAATCCAACTACAGGCGAAACGCTTTTGTGTGCCTTAATCCATGGAAAACGAATGGCCACTTTGCCCCTGTGCTCGTCCTTCCTCTCCCCCTCCCTAGCCTACCTGACAGGAGGGTCCCCCCACCCCCTTCTGGATCGGCTAGTGACAGCAACCACAACATCGCAAATGCACCCGCACTGACACACAGACATGCACATACGCACTCACGAATGGTTGCTGATGGCGCCGACGGGGAGGCGATGCAGCTTCGGCACTTAGAGCGGCGTCCAGATAGGGGGAAGAGACTCAAGCCAACGTCGGATTCTTTCAAAACCTGAGACACAACTGCGTAGCAAAAGCACCAGCACCCACACATGAACGCACGCACTCGCTGAGACGGTTGCCGACGACTGGGGGCGCGTCGCAGAAGCCTATCGTCAGCTAGAGCGGCGTCCTGTTGGGGGAGAAGAGCCGACTCACTCGAGCCAACGCCCAAAGGACGAGCGACGCGAAACCTGCAACATAAATGGCTCAAGCAAAAGTGCCAGCACTGACGCACAGACACACTCACTGAGACGGTTGCCAACGACTGGGGGCGCGTCGCAGAAGCGGGTCGTCAGCTAGAGCAGCGCCCAGACGTGGGGAGAAGAGCCGACTCACTCGAGCCACAAAGGACGACCGAGCACCGCCATTCGATCGCCGCCAACTACACCACACGGTGGCCCATTCTGCGACCTCTGAAACTCGCGGCGAGTTGACGACGCAGGCGCAGACTTACTGTGACGACGTGCTCTGGTCGAACTCCTTGACGGCGGCGTCGACCACGTCCAAGCAGGCGCTCAAGGCCTCGGCGCGGCCCTGAACAACGAACTCGCGAGAAAACGCGACGAAGCGCGATCGGAAGTCGGCTAAACGTTGTTGCCCAACTCCAAGACAATGGAAGATACTGTAAACTTGCGGGAAATTGGTTGCTGGCGCTGCGGCGGCCGAGAAAACTGGAGTAGAAGCGGCGCGACGACCTCTGTATGGCTGCACCATGCAGTGCAACGCTTTTGGACCACCAGCGCACTACAGTCAGCACAGGAGAGTTTGGATTCTGAACTACCGTAATTGCCAAAATTTTTCCCCGCGAAAACGGTTGTAGAGAAATGAGACGCACCGTAAACTTGCGGGAAATGCAGACCGCTGCTGGGGCAGCGCAGCTGCGGCGGTTACTGTTGGGATGGCCGCCGCTGGCGGCCGCCCAACACCACCCTCCCCCACCTCACCAGGGTAGGGGGGCGGCCCTCAGCTCACCTGAACGAAATTTTTTGCGGCTACCGTAATCGTCAAAGTTTTTACCCGCGAAAACGGTTATAGAAAAACGCAACATACCGTAATCTGCGGTGCTGGCGGAACGGGGGTACTTACTACTGTCAACCTCTCGAGGCCATCGCTGCTTCCTAAGCAATTCTACTGTACACTAGACTACATGCAGCTGCGTGTGTAAATGTACAGTA
Organism: Paralinhomoeus sp. GSCO2_6; assembly: GCA_030248085.1. NCBI lineage: Eukaryota > Metazoa > Nematoda > Chromadorea > Monhysterida > Linhomoeidae > Paralinhomoeus > Paralinhomoeus sp. GSCO2_6. The sequence continues at coordinate 46,117 of JASAMY010002261.1, forward strand.
GGCAATGACAGGGTAGGTGTACTCGGCGCCGTATCCGTCCGCGGTTGCGCTCTCCTCATCAGGCTTAGGTAAAAAAAAATTCAGTTTTTTTTTAAATAAAAAAATTAAGTTTTTTATTAAAGGTTCTCAGAGACCGTTTTGGATGTCAAATCAATGTTGCAGAAGGTGTTTTAAGCCGAGTAGAGTGTCAATAACAACAGCCAACTAAGGCATTAAAAGCCTTTTGAAGTGCATTTTAATCAACTTTTACTACTGATAGGTTTTTTAGTGAGTCGGACTACGACTATGACTATCCAGCCTTGGTTTGACAGCCTCCCAAAACACCTCCAAAAGTGCTAATTATGGTTATTTAGCTCATCCCGTCTGCTACTGTGGGGCTGTGGCGTAGTCCGTAAGGCGTTGGATTCCTGACCGAAAGGGCAAGGGGTTTAAACCACAATTGTTCCGGTTTCTGGCTGTACCGTGGCTTCGGCCTAAAATCAGTGCCAGGTGGGGGCCCACCTTGCCTGGCGGCAGAACAACGCCCATGTTATGTATGCGGCGCCGCCCTGTGATCTTGTGATCTAGTTAAAGGGGGTGGCTCTAGTTTCCAAAATTTTTGAGATAATGATGTGGTCAGCTGCGGCACACCCCTGGGAGTCACGTCCCATTCTTACTTTTCGAACTTAATTCTAAGTTTTTCGAGATATTTCAACTTAAACGCTTTGTCCGTTTGCCTGGCTCCCGCTTGTAGACATAAGACGACTTTCGAAAATTTTCTCGCGTTGCTATCTCGGTGTGGTGAGGCCACCATACGCCACAATCCCAACACAAAACGTACTCTTGACGCCCCGCATAACCAATTCAAAGTAGGATTACGGTACTCTAGGATTTCAAATTTCGGAGGTTTAAGTGGAAATATCTCAAAAAACTTAGAATTAAGTTGGAAAAGTAAGAACCGGGCGTGATCCCCAGGGGTGTCCCACAGCTGACCACATCACTATCTCAAAAACTTTGGAAACTAGAGCCACCCCTCCCCCTTTAAGGGCCATTGCGCTGTGTCAGGTGGTTGTCGTCAAAAATAAAAGTTTTTGCTACTATGCAGGTATATTGCGTTTAAACACACTGAAACCGTCGTTTTTTGCCTATTCTTAGCACTTTTTGGACGATTTGAAGCATTTTTTAATTTAAAAATCCAGTTTTTTAAAGCACTTTTTGGACGATTTGAAGCATTTTTTAATTTAAAAATCCAGTTTTTTTAATAATTTTTTAAGTTTTTTTATTTTGCCCAAACATGCTCTTGATAGCCCTCGTGGCGCAGTTGTAGAGTGTTCAGAGCAGCAGGCGGAGCAGGAGGAGTCTGTCGCAGGGCAGCGCACGCGCATGTTCGTCGAGGCGGCGAGTGGAGGCTGCGCGGCGTGGACGACGACGGAGGGCGCGGCGACGTTGACGGACTGCGCCCTCCGCTGCTTCGTCCAGGGTCGGCACTGTCGCGCCTTCGAGCACGACGTACGCGCGCTTCGGTGCCGTCTCTGCGACCACAAACAACAGGACGTGCTCCTGTCCGGAGGTGACGACGTAAAGATTAAGGTCTTCACGTAAGATGGAACTTGTGATCTCTAGGAGCATTTACAAATTATTGTTGTTGCGCAGCGTTCCAACAATTGTAGGGATTCACACTGACTAAAACGTTGAATGGAAGTCTACCGCAGTCTATGCAGAGCCAATCGCAAGCTTTGTGTTCGATTCTTTCAGCGGAGATGAAAGCCCTTCTTCTCTGGAACCCTTGTGTTCCAGGAGTGACAAACGCATTAGCACGCTGAGCTTTAAATCGGAGGTTGTACGGTAATCGGTAACGTATCCGATTTACTCCCCGATTAGGACATTCATTCGCAACATTCTATCTTATTTGGCGAGCTCCAAATATGCAGGTATACATAAAATCACAAAGCGAAGAACACTGCTAGTTTCAGAAAAGTAGGTAGGTAGGTGATGTGGTGACGTTTTATCTATATTACTAAAGCACAATGTCTGTCTGTCTGTCTGTCTGTCTGTCTGTGTGCAACGCAGCGCAGAGAGTTGTGCTGGATGGATTGAGCTGAAATTTTGTATGAAGCTTCCGTGAGAAACTTCACCGTCATTTAAGGGCCGGATTTGCGATAGCTACCGTAATCCGTGAGTTATGCAAATTTTGCATACGTGTTTGATCGAATTTGAGAATTCAGTGTCAATTCTGCTTGGGACATATGTAATCGACCGTGCTGATCACGAATATCACATCCGTTTTCCAGTGCGATACCGTAATCGCGAGATATGGCAGATTGAATATGCAAATTGCGCTTGATCGAATTTGAGAATTCAGTGTCAAATCTGCTTGGGATATGTGTAATCGACCGTGGTGATTACGAATCTGGCATTTGTTTTCCAATCTGCTACAGTAATGACAAAATATAGCATTATCCTTTTCTACAGTAGTATGACTGCAATGCAGCACAGAGTTCTGCTGGATGGATTGAGCTTGAGCTGAAATTTTGTATGAAGCTTGCTTGGCACATTTTACCATCAAAATAAGAATGGCGCTACTGAAGCTATCATAATCCATGCGTTATGCAAATATACATAAATTATATGATAATACACCACATTTTATGGGTGCTTCTGACTTATCAGAAGTGTTTAGAAAACAGTTCCGTACAGATCAATGGTGTAGTGGTTATGCTGTCCGTTACTTTTCTGGAGGTCCTGTGATCAAACCTCTGCCATAAAAATACTTGTAACTTTTTTGTTTATAACTTTTTTGTTTTGCACGTGTTTATGCTATAAAATCTTTGAACTTTTCAGTATTTTAATACTTTGTTTTACAGGTGTTAACGCTATAAAAACTTGTATGACACGCACATGCACGCACGCACGCACGCGCGCGCGCGCTCGCTCGCACGCACGCGCACGCACGCACGCAAGCACGCACGCACGCACACGCACATGGACACGGACACGCGCACGCACATGCACGCACGCACGCCAAGCTCGCAGACACGCACGCCGAAAAGCATGCATGCAGGCACGCACGCACGCACGCACGCACGCACGCACGCACACGCATGCACATGGACATGGACACGTGCATGCACGCACGCGCACGCTCGATCGCATGCATGCATGCACGCACACACGCACACACACATGGACGCACCCACGCACGCACGCGCACTCATGCGCGCACGCACACACACACATGGACACGGACACATGCACGCACGCACGCACGCACGCACGCACGCACGCACGCACGCACGCACGCACGCACGCACGCACGCACGCACGCACGCACGCACGCACGCACGCACGCACGCACGCACGCACGCACGCACGCACGCACGCACGCACGCACGCACGCACGCACGCACGCACGCACGGACTCGCGAGTGGGCGCACGCACGCATGCGCGTGTATGTGTTAGCGTTTTAGTGGTGCATTGTTTAAGTTTTTATTGGCGTTGAGCACTGATCGTCGACGCATTAAACGTAATAAATAAAATACTGTGGTGCGTTTCGCCCGGTCCAATGGCCCAATGAACTTGGATTTCCCCGAAAAAGAAAGCGGCTGAAAACATTTCATGCGTCCGCGTCTGCTGCTGCATCCGATGAAAACTTTCTTAATTTTAGGCTTTGCTTAGGCTTAGTCCAGACTTTGCTTAGGCTTATGCTTTGGCTTTGATTTGGCTTAGGCTTATGCTTCGCTTAGGCTTAGGCTTAGGCTTAGGCTTTGCTTACGTTTCGGACGCAGCGGACGCGGACGCAACAATATGCTTTGCCAAAAAACGACGACGTAAGGAAGAAACAAGCCCAAGCCCGCCGAAAACCGCCCGCCCACGGCGCGCTGAAATGGAATCAGAAGCGTCTAACCGCAATCCTAGCTTAGACCAGATCCAAAGGCCTTGCGCCTGCAGATCAAGGTGCATGAACATGTGTGAGCAAGCATGCAGATTACAAAAAAGCCAATTATTATTAGCTGACTCTGAAGGGCTGATTAAAACAATTTGCCCACTATATGGGATTTATGGTGTGTCTGCTCAAGATGGTATAGTGCCTAACTTTTACTATCGAATGTAATGACTGGAGTTGTAATGACGCAAGAATAAAGCGTTGCAACAAAAAGGGTGAAATGTTTTCCTGTATTGCAGAAGTGCATTGGTTGCATTGGTTGACTTCCTTTGGCTTTTGCTGCAGCACTTTACAGATTCGTCATTGTTGTTTTTAAACTGAGCATTCACAGCATGATTTTATGACACATTGTATTGATGATGAGTCAATACTGAGGACATGAAAATATTGATACCTTATCACTTCTGAGCACGTTTTTGATGATGAATGACAAACGACAAAAGAGATGAAAGGTTTCTCAGATATAGCAACAATCTCTGCCTATTCTCGCCTCCAACCCCCCATTGGTCATTGAGCTACTCGACCATTGGGGGCCTCTGGGCGATATACCATTTTCGGGCTCTCCCATTCTCTCCAGCCCCCCTCCCCCCCCCTTGCATCGGTTCGTGGTCTTCTTTGTGTGCGCGTTTTGTGCGTGTTTCGGATTGTTCGTGTTGAGTTGCGAGAGCAAAACGTTTTTGAACATACACCACATACAAACAGACACACCGAAAAGCCTATGATCTCCCCCTCCCCCCCCCACGCCACATAGCATCACCACAGAAAATAAAACAAAACTTCTGCAAATGAGTCTCAGCGCATGTCTCCAATTTACGTCGTGGGTGTGTTGATATGAAATTTATTTAAAAAAGAGTGGGTGTTACAAGCAATTCTTTAGTATTCATGCAAATGCGTTGGTTGACATGCATTGGCTTTGGTTGACATGCATTCCAACAATTTGCAGTTTCATCATTGCAGTCATTCATCATTGTACAAGTGCGTATTCTCAACATTATTTTATTTCATGAGACAAATTGATGTTGAACCACTTTGGAACACTTTGCAAGCAGGAGTCCTGAGTTGAAGCGGCTAGTCCAGTAAACACCTGCACATTCAATGTGTAATGTACAAGACGGCTACATGTGTTACCATGAATACTGTGCTGCCAACATTAGGTATTTTTACTAGTATCGATCTAGACACATTACATCCCAGCTTCTCGAGCTACGCGTTCGGCTTCAGAAGCGTCTCTGCGTAAAATGAAAGTTATTTGGGGTCCAATTCTCTCCGTTGCCGCGGTATCGTTCATCTGTTGTTGGTCCAGCTGGTCGAGTCGAAGTGCCCTTCCTAAAGAATGCACAGCAACAGCTCGCGCGCAAGCACGCACGCACGCACCTTTCAGTAGGTTCGTACCTTCAGCATTGCCTCCATAGTACTGATGAGCAGGCGAGTTTGCATCAAATGTAGATGTCCTTCCACAGAGGTGGTCATGAGCAGATCGTTTGTCTGCTGCAGCTGCTGGCGCCGCAAAAGCATCAACGTCAAGGCGAGCTGCGTGCTGCTCCTCGACGTCGCACTGCCTGACGATGGAAGACCAGCAATGCGACTGGCTACTGGTTCTGTGGAACCATGGTCGCAGCCGCTGCCACTAGCACTGTCCAAACGATCTAAACACTCGTCACGAAGCGTCACAGCTAAATACCTACAGTAGTCAAATAACTGCACTGCAAACCTCTAAGTGGGGGTTGCATCAGACTGTGTTTTCTTGGTGGTTGCTGGTCGATCGGACGAAGGAACGCGACGTTGTCATCGCTGCATTTCCGAGCGCGCTTCGATGGAACATCCGGCGCTTTTTGACTAGTCGTCGACGAAGAAAAGTTGAACGGTTCAGCAAAAAAGTGCGCTAGTTTTAGGTTGCATGTTATATGTGCGTACATAAAGTGTTGGTACATACAGGTACCGGTTCGCGTGGTTGACTTACGATGGTGCGAAGCGAGACGGCCAACTTGCAGTCCACTCGATTCGTCACAAATCATTGGTGCGTTGTCGACACGAGCGCCACGGTATTCTCCCGTGGGATCTTCGAGCGCCACCGCGTTGCTTCTGACAAAGTTAGGCAGTTAGTCCTTCCCTGAGTCTCGCACGAAGCGTCGTTGATTCTACTCGTCTCTCACCCACTGTTCCACAGCTGCCGAAGCTGCGCGTCAGTCCGGACGAGCGTAGCACTTCGGAGAAAGTACTCTCCGAATGTCAGCGGCGCCGACAGAGGCACGCGCACGCGGTTCTGAACTGCGTTCGCATCCACGCGACCCTCTCTCCCTCACCGGGAGGGAACCTCGAAAAAAGCCTCGGGCACGACGCGCCACATGTCCAGGTGGTCGGGGCTGGAGCTGCGATCGGCGACTCTCTTGGCGCTGCCGACGCTGACGAGGAAGTCGATCCATCGCTGGAGCTGCGTGGCGCCGGGCGCAGCGACGGGGGACGCGGCGTCGAGCGGCTGGGCGAGACCCATCCACAGCAGGCGGAGGAACGCCTCCAGCAGCGGGCGCGGCACCAGCTCCAAGACCATCGAGCGCTTGTGCAGCTGAATGCCAGGTTCACGACGACACCTTCATCACGAGGAGACGATGCACACCCTGTACCGGTTCGCGGAAGAGGCGGTACGCAGCGACTTGAACGAAGCCTCTGTAGGCAACGTCGGCGTCGGTGCAGACGGCGAACGGCTGCGAGAAAATGAGACCGTGCAGCACGCGCCGCTCTCCCTCGTCGTCGTCGGCCTCCCCCAGCTCGATGCGGACGTAAAACGCCGCGTAGAAGAGCTCGCTCAGCTGCACGTCGCTCGACCGCCCACCACGCGTGCACTGCAGCTTCTGAAGGACACCTCAGCTGTGTGCATGCGCATGATTCACAGGAGCGCGGTACGATGGGTTCTCGAAAGCCGGCGACGTATCCGTCCGCGGTTGCGCTCTCCTCTTTTAGATAGCCCTCGTAGCGCAGTTGGCAGTCGTGGCGCAACTCGAACGCCGTCTTCTGCTCGTTGAGGCACCGCACCTCCGGGTAGTGCCGACTAAGGTTTCACCAACATTAGGGCCTATTGAAAGCGGGTGGCGAAGCGAGGCGACGCGTCTTATTGCGTACAGTGAGACGATCGCGTCCTCCAGTGGGCTCGTCGATCGCGGCCGTTCGACGAAGAACGCCTCGTCTTTGAAGCGAAATTTCAGTAAGTCCGCCCTCTGCTTTCTGAACGAAGACAAATGGAGTCGAAATGGACAAACCATTTTGCTGCAAAGCACAGTGCCCGCTGACGTCATGACGAAAGTCTCCACCGTGTCGACGACGCCCCGGGCGCGTTTGCCGTTGTCCTGCAGCAGCGTCTTGGCGCAAAGCAGCCGCAGCGTCGGACGCAGGGAAAACCGATGCTCCGCGTCAGGCTCCAACGCACTGCGTCCGTCGACAACGGCGCATGGCGGCTGCCACGCGACCACAATCGATCTGAAAATGCAGCTTGCTGACTGTGTCGGGCAACGCGACGACCGCAACCTCCAGATCAAGTCGCGTCTCAGGCAGGCGATCTCGTCACGCAGCTTCAGCAAGAGATCAAGATGCGGGTCGCGGAGCGTCACCTTCTGCAAGCAGGCTCCCACAACGCGGTCGAGCCTGTCGAGCAGGCTGGCCAATGACTCGAAGCTGCAACGCTCACTTCGAAACTCGGACAACAACCGAGCGCGAATACCGAGGCTCCAAGGAGTTGAAAACGTTGAAGACGCGCCGTCGCGCCTGCACGGGGGCGCAGTCGGCGAGGCGCTGTGCGATCTCGAGAGTGCCAAAGCCGAGTCGAAGACCGTCCGCTCCGTCTGCAGCGATTGAGTGGGACCCGCAGAGAACGTTTTCCACTCAAAAGTCGTCCTACTGAGTCCGAGCTGTCTGTCGAGCTGCCGATTCGATAGGCTGTTGATGGCGCCGCGTCCTTTGTCGATGGCGACTCGCACCAGCTTGGGAAGGTTCTGAAGACGCGTGCAGCCTCATCACCGTCACTGCGACAAACAAACGTGGAGGAGGTGTTGGGCACTTGAATCTCAGATGAAGCACAACCGTCGGCAGGGTTGATCTGGTTGACTGTGATCACGCAGGACTGAACGCACGCCAAGTCAACTTTGAACTCAGTGTCGCGTGGACAGCACGCGACGCACCCGAACGGCGCTGTCGAAGCCGCGCAGTTGTGCGTGGCGTTCGAAGGGCATCGCCGCAAAGCTCTCCGCAAAGAGCTCCATCCTATTTCCTTCTTGTCGGTTTAGGACTGGAACTAAGGACTGTGAGGAGCACTGAGGGAGCGGCCCTCATGCGTGCGCGATTGAATACTAGTAGACGACGGGTTTTTGCCGGAAACTGCAACTTTTCCGTCGGAGGAGCGCGACGTCCTCTCGACGCGGCGTCTAGACAGTTTCAAACCATGGTTATTACTCAACCTTACCCTCCATGATGCATACACGGGTATATACACATTTACACAGGACACGCATTGTATACGTGAAATTCTGGCACTTTACCAAAAAAGAGTTCTTGGTTGGTCGCTTGCAACAGCTCGATCCATACCTTTTGTCCGCTCTAACTTTGATTAGGGCAACTTGAATTCTTTGCTCCGCCAGACTGTGCGAATGCGGTTGTTTACGACTGTGCGTGTGAAACGGTCGTTTGTGCAACTTCGGCTCCTATCGTTTCTTGACCGTGTTTTGGAGCGGGGGTGGGGGGGGGGGGGGGCGGTGCCGTTGGCACCGTTTCGATTTTTCTCTCCGCCAACAGAGCGGGCGTGGGCATGGCGCCGGAGCGGCGGAGCGCGCGCGCAGCCGACGACGGCGGCGTTTTTGCCGGCCGTTCGTTGGCGCGATTGGCAACTCTCGCGATTGACTGCCGAGCGCCGCCAGTGTGACAGCTCGGCGTGCGACTCCTTGCGCCTCTCATGGCTCCACGCAAGAACGAACGGATGTGCACTTTGAGAGCCTCAGAATGTTTGACAAGCAATGCGTCGTCAAAACTGCAATGAGCGCCCGGGGTGCATTATTATTTCATCTTTACCGGCGCATTGGTGTGTTGCTGTTGCCTCAAGAATACGTAGGTCGTAGAAAACGTGGTGCTCTGAGTCATGCTCGTTTAGGTCATCCTCAGTGTAGAACAAGCAGTCATTCGACTCGGCTGCGTTTCCAAGCTGCGCGAACGCCTTGCAGCGCGTACCGTAAATCCTCCAATGAACGCCCTCATCCAATGAACGCCCAGGTTAGAGGGTAGGTTGAAAAATGAACGCCCACTCTCCAATGAACGCATAGGGGCGTGCATTGGAATGATGATGCAGTTATGCAATGATATGCTTGTCAAAACAGGTATTGCCACGCTGTATTCTACGTTTGGGTCCGGTATATTGCCTGTATATTCACTAGAACAGCTACTGTTTAGCCGCTCTCAGAAGGCGATTTGCACCAATAACCGCACAATTTTCAGGTTTAACTAACGATGCATGGATCTGCACAGCATTGTTGAAACGCCTATTATAAAAGCACAATGTCTGTCTGTGTGCAACGCGACCCCATGTGTTGTGCTGCTTGGATTGCTTTGATTGTTTTTGATATCGCTTCAGGTGTTGCCTGTGATAGCTGAAAAATCGTCAAATCCAAAATTATTTTGAATTCGCGCCATGTAGTAACTCGTACCCATAACATGAAGCGTGAGAGTTTAGTGTCAAATCTGTTTGTGATACATGTAATCGACCACGCTGATCACGAATATCGCATCTGTTTTCCAATGCGATACCGTAATCTCGAGATATGCACATTTTATGCGTACACGGATTGGGCACGTGTAAGCAACCATGCTGATCAAGAAAATAACCTCATAATTCAAGCCAATAGTAAGCTATTCTAAAGCAAAGCCAATTATTAGGACCTCCATAATTAGCCCCGTACAATCATAATGTAGCTGCCTCCTATAGGCCGATTTGAAAAATTAGACCCAAGGAAATTATGGTGTGTCTGCTCAAGATGGTACATATAGTGCCCAATTTGGGCTACAAACAGTTGTTGCGTCAGCGTCCACTGTGTCCATTGCATCTGATGAAAATTTTCATAATTTTAGACTGCTTAGGCTTAGTCCAGGCTTATGCTTAGGCATATGTTTATGTTCAGGCTTAGGCTTCACTTAGGCTTCGCTTAGGCTTAGGCTTCACTCAGGCTCATATTTTCGGACGCAGTGGACGCGGACGCAACAATTGCGTTTTGTCCCAATTAGTGCAATTGAAGGATACCGGTATTTAATGACTGAATGAAGAGTTACACGTTACAGTTACACGTTACAGTTACACGTCACGTTACAGTTACACGAGTTAGAACGTTTTCCTGTATTGCAGAAGTGCATTGGTTGCATTGGTTGACTTCCTATGGCTTTTGCTGCAGCACTTTACAGATTTTATAGGTTTGCTCAATGGCTGGGGTGCGTGCAATGCGTTCAAATTATCGCAGTAAAAATGCACAGTACATTCTATCTAGAGCACAGAGCTGTCACGGCATCCTTTCATCAATGAGACGTTGTCGATCAACAAGCGATCACCGACAAGGTCAACAAGCGCGATCACTTGGAGGAGTGGAGGGAGATGCGCAGTCCCTGGCAGTCGATGCCGACTTGGGAGACGGTGCAGACGGCGCAGACTCGGCCCTTGTGCCCCGGCTCGTAGAGGGCGCCGCAGAAGGGACAGCTGCTGGAGGACTTGCCACGGTAGAGGGGCACGTAGGAGGCGGCACAGACGGAGAAGGGGTTCAGCGGGTCGTAGGCCAGCTGGCGCGCGTCCCCGCCGCCGCTCTTCTCGCACGCCGACAGCACCTGCAGCGTCGACACGTGTGACTGCCGGAAGCAGCTGCCGCTCCCAACCCGACCGGGGCCCGGCCGGGAACTCGCCTTGCGCATCTGCTGCGCCGTGTCGGCCTTGGGGCCGAGCTCGAGCGCGCGCCGGCACAGCTCGGCGGCCGTCTTGAAGTTCTTCAGCTTGAACGAGAGGTTCGCCGCGGTGCGCAGCGTCAGTAGCTGGTGCACGGGCTGCAGCTGGCAGTGCGTGAAGTAAATCGCCAGTTCAGCGGAGCGCGTCGGCGTGGCGGGATCGCTCTTGGGCAGCTCCTTGCGCCACAGCTCCATCGAAAGGCCGACGATGTACTCGCGACAGATTTCTAAAACGATCCCGAGCGTCCACCAACAGCACAAACAGTCGCACGAAGCGCAAATTGCAGCAACTTTACATTGTACCTAGGAGTTGTTGCGCTTCAGCCACCTCCGACTTCTTGTCGACAACGAGCATTGGGACCGTCAGCAAGAGTAGACGGAACTTGTCAACCGCGTCGGCAAATTTGCCGGCGGTAGTCAACCGGTAGCACGACTGCAGCTGACCGGCCAATACTTCTAGACGAGCGCCGACTGCTGGGAGGCCGCCGACGCCTTTGCCAAAACCGGCAGGGGTCGCCTCTTTCCAGTTGCGAAGGGGGTGGGCGAAGAGGCCGTTGGGTGCGCCGGCGAATGCCTCGTGCGCCACGGACGAGCGCGCGTAAGTCTTCATGAAGACTGGCCCAAATGCAGCCATGTTGACAACGCCCAGCTGCTCGCGCAACAGCCGAGCCGCGCTGTCGAAGCTGCCGGCCAGCACGTGGTCGGCGACGAGGCGGCTCTTCGACAGCCAGTTGTGCGATGGGTCGGGCCCCCGGCCCGGCGCCTCGTAGCCGCCTCCCGACTCGTCGACATCGGTCGCCAATGCGACGCTGACGTCGGCGGGCAGCTCGAGTTCGTCAACATCCCAGCCTTCACCTTCGGCCACGGCTTCTACTTCGTCCAAAATGTGGTCCCCACCGTCCTCTGGAAAATCGACAAAATCTGTGTCGGTGTTATGACAAGAGGGCGGCCGAAGCGCATGTACCGCTTAGGACAGCGCCATCGTCAACGAGAATGATATCGTCTTCTCCCCAGCCCGCTTCGTCGCCGTGATCCGCAGCAGCCAGTATTGAGGAGGCGACGGCAACACCAGGTGCTGCGAGCGCGTTGCCAGCGCCAGCGACGGTTGCGCCGAAAGGCCCTCTTCTCACCTGAGCGTCGTGTCGTGTTCAACCGAGGTCATGGCGAGACTTTTCAAAGGACATGGTTCGCGGATGCAAGCATACAAGTACCTTGAGTTGAGGCCAGTTCTCCGTACACTGCGCGAGAGGCGGCGGCGGCACGAGCATGCGGGCCGCGGGGTCGACAGGAGGCAGGCGCTCGGGGTCGCCGAGACGGTCGGCTAGCGCGGCCGCCTCCTCATCGAGACCGTGCGAGGCGGCGGTCAGGTAGGCGAGCGACAGCTGCTCCGCGCCTTTCAGCAACTTGACGCGCTCGCCGACGTCGCCCAGAAGCAGTGCTGTATGGAAGTGCCCATGAGGATCGCGACGGATCTCGGCGATCTTCATCATCTTCTCGAGCTTCTCGAGGTTGCCCGTAATCAAGTACAAAAAGGAGAGCTTGTCAAAATTCTTTGTGCGCTGGTAGGCCATCTCGACGAGCTGGTGGTTGCCCTGCACGAGCGCCGCCTCGCCCAGCGCTGCCCAGCAAGCCTGGTTGTCGAGGGCCTTGGCACACTGCAGTGCGACCTGAGGACGGGGCGACGAGTCCGGCGAGCCGTCGCAGTCAGCCCAAGCAGTCAGTCAGCCGCAAGCCAAGCAGCAGAGCGACCTCGAGGTTGCCGCACTCGATGGCGAGACCGAGGCGCGTCTTCTCGTCCTTGACGAAGTGCAAGGCCAACTCGGGATAGCCTTTCTTTTGCAGGTAAGCGATGATCGACTGGCCCACGAGCTTCGCCTTCCTCACCGTGTCGAGAACCTGGGCGCGAGGGATCGTCGTCGATACTAGACGCACGCCACGCACAACACCTGGTCGTAGTCGCGATTGCAGAGCGCCAGCTTGAAGCGGTATTCTGTAGGGTCGATGCTGACGACGAGCGGGGCCGCCTCGCGGTTGAGACAGAAGAGTTTGTCGGCGCGACAGGCGCACACGTAGAGCGGTACGTCGAGCGTGCGCACGATGCCGTGGTCGCCGCTCGAGGGCAGCGCGTACTTGACGTGGTTGGACGTCGTGTAGACGAACACGTCGCGCTCGTCCCACGCCCCAGACTTCACGCCGGCCCACTCGTGCACGGCGCACAGCTCCGTCAGGCCGCCCGCTAGGAGTGACCGTGCACCCTCGAATCGTGCGTGTACGAGAGGAACACAGGTCGAGGGGGCGCTCACAGGCTCCGGCGCCCGCTCGAACCAGCGTCACGACGTGTCGACCGAGCAGCGCCACGAAGTTCATTCGCTGAGACCACACGACGCGCTTCACTTTCGACGCCTTCACGCTTGCCGTGATTCTCTTCTAAACCGAGACTCGGTTATGCATGTGCCGCAAGCAGTCCGCACTGGTGACCACCCACCTGTTGCACGTCGAACAAATCGATCCTGTTGGACAGCTTTAGCAGTAATCGACCGGTGCCAGCGTAAAAAATGTCTTCGACCTCGGCTCCGTTAGCTGTGATTTGGCTGAGCTCAACCTTCTTGGCGACTTCATTGGACAGATTCCTGACCGTCAGACTGAGGCCGCCTCGGTCGAGAACGGCAAAGCGATTGCGGGCGACCCACACGGCCGAAATGCCCACGGACCGTTGGCCTAAACATCGGTGACTGGCCGCGACGAAGGAGGCACAGAGTATATGCTACCTGACGCTTCGGCCTGCACCACTCCGTTCACTTTGGGTACGCGACTACTAAGGAGAAAACATACGCGGACACTAACTATTACCGTAAACCCTATAATTAGCTCCCCCTATGATTACCCCCCTCCCCCTATAATTATACACCCTCCTAAGACCACTTCGAGTTTATGAGCCCCCCCCCCTCCCTATAATTACACCCCCCCCTCCCTATAAAAACACCCCCCTCCCTAAATGGACCATCGTCTGAAAGGCGAAATTTTCTATGTCTTGGTGTATGGTATGTAAATATGTATGGTCGCGTATGTGTATGTGCATGTGATACTGTGTGAGAGTGTGCTAGAGTGTACCAACGTGTGTGCGCAGCGTCTTTTTCCCTTAAAAATCGCCTCCACGCGCCCACAAACCTTCCCACACATCGACACTTCCAGTTTATAAGCCCCCCCCTATAATTAGCCCCCCCCCCTATAATTACACACACTCCTAGAGCTCGAACAAACAATTAGCCCCCGAGGGGCTAATTATAGGATTTACGGTATGTACTTGTTGTCTTTTCGCTACAAAGGTCCGATTGCATAGGCACAACATAGTGAGTGCTGCGAATGGACCTTCCGGGGACTCAAGCCGTCCGTTCGCGGCCGCCGTCTGCTTGGGCAGCGCGTAGAGGTCGTAGACGGAATTGTCGGTGTTCGTTGCGCGCGTCGTGACGAGGACGGCCTGCTCGGCGGGGTTGAAGGCGAGAGAGTAGTAGGGGTAGGGCTGACTGCCGCGCATCGCCATCAGGGCGACGTCCTTGGACGAGCTCATGTCCAAGCGGCGGATCTGACGCTCCTTGACGTAGAACAGCTGGTTCTGATAGACGGCGGACGCGGGCCGTTCGCGCTCGATCTTGAACACCAAAATGCCGCTGTCGTGACCGGCGACGAAGACGTTGAGCGTCGGGTGCGCCGTCAGCGTCCAAAAGCTATCATAAGACGCGCACGGCGCATCGTCTGGGCCGATCAGCGCGGCAGAAGCGAACCGACCGCTCCTCGAGTCGGAAGACGTGCAGACAGGTGCGCTTGTGCAGGTCCCACACGCGGATCGACTTGTCCTCCGAGTCCGAGAGGATCAAGTCGGCGCGCGGGTGGAAGAGCACGCCGGTCACGTTGTTGTTGTGGCCTCTGCACGAGTCCACTTCCCACGCCCTGCTCTCGTTGTAGCGCCACACCTTCACCTGAAGCGAAGCGGCCGCCCCGTGCAAGCAAGCCTGCCCCGTATTACACAGTCGGGAATGGGCCTCTGGGGGTCGGGTGGAGTGGGTGGGGGGAAGGGGGGGGGGGGGGGTAAAGCGAACCTGTCGGTCGTCGGCGCCGGAGATGATGAGAGGCATGGTTGGGTGGAGCGCCACGTAGTTGACGGCGCGGTCGTGGCCGTCGAGGATGTACTTGACGACGACGTCGGGCTGGCCGAAGAGCTCCGTGGAACCCGCCGAACCGCCCGCGCCGCCGCCCGGCATGCGAACGCTGTGCTCGCCGTCGCCCGCTCCCGGCGCCACGTTCTTCTTACGCAGGCCGCTGTCAGAGACAGACGAGGTCGGTCACGAGACGGACGGTCTGACGAAGAAGCAATAGCGAGACGAAAACCTGATGTCCCAGACTCGCACCGTCTGGTCGAGGGAAGCGCTCGCGACGATGTCTTGCGTCGGGTGGAATTGCGCGCACATCACCCAGTGGCTGTGGCCCGTGAGAACGGCGACGCACGTGCGCGATTGCCAATTCCAAATGCGAATGGTGTGGTCGTCGCAGGCGCTGATCAGCCACGGATGCGTGAGGTGGAAGAACGTCGTTCGAATGTAGTCCAAGTGGCCCATGAGGGTGAAAAGGCAGCGTCGCTGCTTGTAGTTCCAGACCTGCGGGCACGCTGTGGTGGTGCGTGTGCAGCAGGACGCGCGCGGACGGCTCTCGATGGGCCGCGGAGCGCGTCCTCCGTCCAACCTTGATCTTGTAGTCGTCTCCGCCGCTGACGAAGAGGGGCTGTTGCGGGTGAAAGGAAAGGCCCCTGACGGCGCCGTCGTGCTCCTCGAACTTGTCGATGAGCACGCGCATGCGGTAGTCGTGCAGCTGAATGACGCCCGTGTGCAGACTCGCCAGCACCCACGGCCGCGAAGGGTGGAACGCCGTGCCTGCAATCAACACGCGCTTGTGGTAAGTAGATCAATAGAGAAGTGTCGCTGATGTGGAGGTGTCGACTGATGACGACACTTCCGCATACGACACCGACACGGACCGCCGCGAGCGAGAACTCTCTCACACACCTTTGACACGGGCCGACTTTGTCTCGAACTTCTTCAGCATCGTGGAGCTTGATGCACCCAAATTCAGGACACGAGGACGTCACACCACAGAAGGAATCTGGCGATGGAGGACCGACACTCCCACTCCAGAGTGGTGTTGCTAAAACGCAGACTATGGTGTCTCCATCAAGTGACTCCATCAAGTTGTTCATCTACATCTAAATTGTATCGGAAATCAGTTACGGTAACTACCGAGATGTTACCGTCGTCTTCTGTTGCTCACAAACTATGCGCATAGCGAATGTAAGCTAACATTTGTAGCAAACACTTGAAGCGCCGCGTATCTCCTTATGGCTCGTTCATGCATTAATGTCGTTCCTTGTATGTGTGTTTTGCGTCGTGAGCAATTTCTTGCGTCGTGAGCGGGTGACATTAAAAATACCGTAATTTCACCGTGTATGTATGATAAAAGTGTTATCACCATGGTACACCCAAACCTTGTTTGTTCAATTTTTGTGTCACCTTGTATGTGTGGCCGACAAAAGAAAAAAAAAATCGAACAATCTGTGGACCATAGTAAACGCGGATCGTCGCGAACACGGGGAAATTTATAGGCGTGCGTCACTGTACGAGGAGCGTGGGCAGGAAGGTGGGCGCAGCTTCAACTTAATCGCGGCAGATTTCATCAGTAAACTTTCCTTATTGGAAAGCCCAATGGA
Source organism: Paralinhomoeus sp. GSCO2_6 (assembly GCA_030248085.1). Taxonomy (NCBI): domain Eukaryota; kingdom Metazoa; phylum Nematoda; class Chromadorea; order Monhysterida; family Linhomoeidae; genus Paralinhomoeus; species Paralinhomoeus sp. GSCO2_6. Next base: position 62,752 of record JASAMY010002261.1, read on the forward strand.
CGTGAATTTGCACTAGAAAAGTGGACTGACTGATGTGGAAATGTGAACTTTCCTACTACTTTATTACATTGATTACTGCTGGTTTGACTGCGCCCGCCCACCTTCCCTGTCACTAGGCGGATGAGTATCACTGGTCGGTTGGTAGGGAGTGGCAGAGGCGACGTCTTTCTGGCAGGGGTGCGGCGGATGGCAGGCGGAGGTGGGGGAGGCGTCGCATGAGAGGCAGGGAGGGAGGCAGAGAAAGTACGACACCTTGGAGGCGCGAGGAGACGAGGAGGACAGGAGAGGCTTGGAGGGGAGGACGGCAGCGGACGTACGGCTCCTTGGCGGCGACGAAAGAAACGTTGTAGCGCGGGCTGGCCAAGCAGACGTTGCCCAGCAGCGGAGACAACACCGGCGGCTCCGCTTCGCCTGAGAAGGCCCTGGAGGGGATGGTCCGTCCCCCGAGACGCCGACGACGGGAGCAAGCAGCCCTCCGTCACGTTCTTGGTGGTGGCGTCTCGAGAGGGGCCGGGCTAAACGCGAATCGTTCAAACTGCACAGCAGAGGTGTCTACCTGGGGCTGGACGCGTCGTCGCGGCCTTCGGCCCGTTTGGTGGCTTGACACCAAGGCCCCGCCTGCGCGCGTCATCGCGGCCTTCGGCCCAGTTGGCGCCTTGTCACCAAGGACGTGCCTGCGCGTCTTCCAACCACGTAGCTGGAAGCCGCGGCCCAAATGGCGGCGTCGGTGGCGCCTCCAGTGGGCCGACCAGTAGAAGGGGAGTGGTTGGCGGCGGCGGAGGGAGCAGCGGCGCCGCGGCTCCCAGTAGAGGTTTCGCCGGTGCTTGCGGCAGCGCCACTTTCCTGCGCTGGCGCTGCCAGCGCAGGAAACGCTGGAGTAGGCCTTTTGGAAGTCGACGATGCGCATCGTGTCTGTGGCGGACGACGTGATTTCGCAGAGCATCTCAGGCATGGGTTGTTATCTGCATGCTGTCTGCAAATGGGGCCTCCGCCTCTGTACAAAGCATGTAACAGGGACGGCTGGGCATTCCTCTCCACGAACAACGATCGAACGTGGAAGGTGATTGCGCGCCCAATTTTCCACAAGTGCCTGCCTGTCGGGACGGCTGGCGGACAACAGGGTCGTCATGAGAGCATGACGCGGAGGCGGAGCAGATAATCACGCAAGCATCCTTAATTTGCGTCCTATTTCGCGCAATTAGCGGCACTTATGCTATCGTGCATCTGAACCGTTCACGGCAGTTGAACAAGGATCGCGGGGAACGCTAATAAGTCTTATATTGGGACAATGTGATTAGATTGTTTGCGCGCCCGTCGTTTGATAAACATGCACACGTGCATCACTGTGGAAAGTTGAAATGCTTGTACAATGCGCACGCACGCACGCACACACGTGGCCATTCACACGCGCAGGCGAGAATGGGAAGCCACTGTCGTCCTCGTGGGGTGCCTGATGGGCGCAATGGGGGGGGGGAAGAAGAAAACGCATCGGCGGCGTCATTGCTATGGTCGCTGGCGAGCGAGAGCATGCAACGCTCACTTCCGCGGCCTGCCGGTCGTACATCTACTCGCGAGAGCGGAGGCTGCCGTAATCAACATGATTACATACGCCCACGTTCAACTGGCAAACATGGAAGAAAAATACGTGAGAAAAGCAAGACAATTTCATCATTGCGCGCGCGCGCGCGAAGCGTCTCGCCCCAGTCCGAGCGGTCGCACGCACGCACGCACGCAGGCACCCGATCATACACCGATACACACACACGCTGAGGAATGGGCGGAGCCACCACCACCTCCGCCCATGCGCACCGGTGCGCTACGATGGCGCGCCCATGTGCGCATGTTCAATGGTCAAACATGGTGAGAAGCGTGGGCAAGGAAAGACAATTGAAGCTTCTTGCGCGGATGACGGCAATCGGGAAAAAGCACGCACGCACGCTTATTAAGCGTGCAGAAGGAAACGCGACACGCACATGGCAAGCGGGCCGGTCCGCCGGTCGGCACGTACGCACGAACGACGTTTTGTTCACTCACGTTTTGAACCGTTTTGGGTCCATTGCGAGGCGAATACGCACCATTTTTTGTGCAGTTCCGACGTATAAAACTGCATCCTGAAAAATCCCCACCCACACCCTGCCTTCGAAAATTTGGCGATTTACCCCTCCCTGGCCCAATTTTCGTCGGCACTTATGGGGCCGCCGCCTCCGCGCGCCACATAGATATCGGGCGGCGGAAGAAGACGCATCGGCCTCGCCTGTTTTTTTTACTACTGCCAGGCGCAGGCTCTCTCGTCTTCCCCTACCCTTTCTCCCAACAACTGCCGGGCGCTGCTGAGGCTCTCTAGCTACTACGGAATTGTAGCAAGAAAAGAGCAAACAAACAAAGCAAACAAACAATGGGTAGTAGGAACACAGATTTAAAAATTCGTTCCGCGGGACAAACGATGCTATTTCAGTGCACAGGAACATGCCATTTCCGATTTGCAAAATTTCCCGCCACGTTCAAAATACTTCCTCATTTGAATTTCTTGTTCTACCAATAACGTGGTACGCGTCCATGTGACCAAGCGTCCATGTACAGTTGACTAATTATCTAAAAAAATGCGTGCTTCTGCCGTGCCGCACCTGCTGTAGATGAGCCGCGCACCTACCACTGCCACGGGTACAACTTCAGCGTGGAACGAGTGATGTGCGTGCTGTATGCGTTTGAGCACTGCTTCCCACTCGCACACACACACACACACACACACACACACACACACACACACAAAATGAATCACCTCCACGGAAAGTAACATTTAGTTACAAAACGAATCACCTCCATGGAAAGGTAACATTTAGTTACTCTAGAATCCGCTTTCGCTGACGTACTTGCAGAAATCAGACCAAGGATCACCACTGTAATGCGATGTAAATTTAACATGGCGTACGGGGAAAAATTTAAATTAATCGTTCCAAAAAATCTTATCCACGTATGTAACAAATTATCGATTTTTTGACTGATCCATGTACGTCGCTGGGCTTGCGTCGTGAGCGTTACGCTGCGTCGCGAGAAATGCGCGCGCGCGACGAGCCATATAGAGGTATTGTGCTGCATATGTACTATTGTTATATATGTACCTATGTACGCAAATTCCTTCACAACAAGAATGCTGCACAGCACCACACAAGACAGATCACACGCATGCAGATAAACCTATGTACACGACTAGAGTTGTAAAAAAAACAAATGGCAAACTAGGGTGGTTAAAAAACAAGTGGTTAAAAGTTTTCAAAATCAAGTCAGAACGTATGTACTGAAGCGGCAAGTCTGACTGCGCCTGTACAAGGTTCTTCTATACAAACTTCTGTACAAACTGGCGAACAGTACACGAAACGGGACACGAAACGGCGAGGTTCACAAGAGACAGGAGGGTATGTACAGAGACTGTCGGTTGTCGAGTGAGCGAGAGTATTTATGTGCAGTGAGGGGAGGGGAGAGGGGCGCTATCTTCGGCGTCGTCCGCTTGTGCCGCGGGTGTCCAGTCCGGTCTTGCAGCAGGCGCGCTGCGGCCGCCGCTTGTCAGCGGAGGGACGCCGCTTGGGCCGTAGGCAGGCCTTGAGCGCTGACGGCGGCTGGATCAGAGGGCGCAGCTGCAGTCCAGTCGGCAGGAGCTTGGCATGGCGGCGCTTGAGGGGCAGACGCGACGCCTGGCTGCTGGAGACTGGTCGCCGGGTGGCTGGCGTCCTTGGCAAAGTTCAGCGCCGTTGGAGTCCGGAGTTGGAGAGAAGATTGCCGGAGTACGGTATGTACCAGTGTAGGTCGGCTGGTGGACGTCCTGGCCGACGTCAGTGCAACGTACATAATCTAGGTATACCAAGTAGAGGCTATTCTAACATGTGTAGGACGTATAAGTAAGCACAGCAGGAGTACTCTTGCATGATTTCATACTCTTAAGCTTTTGCAACAAGCTTTGAGGAGCATAACCAGGGCCATTGACGGCCTCCTAACGTTGCCCCTAATTCAACAACAACAAGCAACCTGACATTGTAGGGTGCACAATATATTAGGACAAAAGAGACAAGCGCTTCAAAAGCAACTAATGCAGAACGATGGGCTTGTATACTCTGGGCTAGTCCCTACCATTGTTGTTGCATCGACACAGAATACGTCCAAAATACTGGAGTACCAGAATACCCAAGTCGCAGAATACATTGTACGTACGTCCGTCTTGTACTTGTGTCCTTTGGGGAACCCAGTGGAGTTTACGCCTTGCTTGAGCGCGCAACGAAGAGCGAGTAAAACTGATAATCGGCCCCTATGCTGAATGCATCTGCAGCCGACAGCTTATCTCCATTTTCAATTCGCAACTTCCACGTCACCATTCTGTCCAGTCACAAACTCCAACCTGGCGGTGCATGCGGATGCGTGCGCAACTCAGCATCACCTTATTTTGGTGTGTTTTTCCTCTGGTGTTGCACCGCCATTTTCGAGAGACTCCTCATACTCTAGGAAACAGTACTTGGAAGTTCAAAACTTCGAATTTATTACACAATAAAAAATGTGTGACAACTAGTGATGGCAATTTTGACGTTTTTCATTTTTAGGTAGGTAGGTTAGGTAAAACTGGTCACAAAGAAGCCTTAGGTAGGTTAGGTTAGGTAAGCTAGATCTTGCTGCTAGGTAGGTAGGTAATCGGGCAAATTCTTTAGGTTATAGGTAGGTAACTTAGGTAACTCCAAGTGTCAGGCAATAGTGCATGCATGTAGTGTAAACCTCCAAGTAGTGCTTGCCAGCACTATGCATTCAGCTTATCTTTACCCTGGACAGTGTTAGAGGAGGTTTTAAGAGTCTTAACTTTAAACTTTGAAAGCGCTCACCAAATCCAAAATGCAATAATCAAGCTTGTCAACATGTAACAGTGATTTCAGGCGTGTGTGTGTGCGTTAGGGATGAGCATGGGCCGGGCTGGCCCGGCCCGGCCCGGCCCGCCCGGCCCGGCCCGTGGGCCGGGCCGGGCCGGAATTCCAGGCCCGTTTTGCGGGCCGGGCCGGGCCGGGCCGGATGTTCTTGGCTGGCCAACGTAGATAGCTACCTAGGTAATGCATTGCAAGTATCGGCGACTATTCTGCACCGTATTAGCAACTTTGTATTCTATGACGCGCGTCTTTCGCGCTCAAATGGTGCAAAGGCCGCAAAATGGTTGTGAACTGCGATTCTGAGAGGTGGATGCGCCATTCCGTTAAGTAAATCACGCAAATTGGCATACGGTATTTCAGTAAATTGTGCACTGTAGTGACTGTACTCATTTCGTGTTGCGGGCCGGGCCGGGCCGGGCCTGCGATATTGAGCAGTTGGACGGGCCGGGCCGGGCCGGGCCTGGATTTTGAGGGTGCGGGCCGGGCCGGGACGGGCCGGACTATCTGGCGGGCCGGGCCGGGCCAGATGTGCAGGCCCGTGCTCATCCCTAGTGTGCGTGCCTGCCCTGCCTGCCTGCCTGCCCTGCCTGTTTGCGTGCGCGCGTGTTCGCGTGCGTGCGTGCGTGCGTGCGTGCGTGCGTGCGTGCGTGCGTGCGTGCGTGCGTGCGTGCGTGCGTGCGTGCGTGCGTGCGTGCGTGCGTGCGTGCGTGCGTGCGTGCGTGTGTGCGTGCGTGCGTGCGTGCGTGCCGGTACGTGCGTGCTTGCGTTTGAAGTTGCTTGGTTGTTTGCCGTTAACATCCAGTGCGTGAAAACACCTCTTATTAATTAATGAGTGTAAGCAGTGAATACACTAATGTGAACTTCTTGCTGTATGCGCACAATTCAAATACGGAAAATTTTATAGCATAGCCTACATATTCTAAGAATCACAATCAAATCAGAATCCCCCGTCACAAAATCCTGGATCCGTCACTGATATACTTCACACTTTCTGCAGCACTAACAGGGTGAGGGCAGATGTTTCAATCTGGGCGAATCCAGAGTACTTGGAGGCGGCAGTATTGCAGGCTTTATGTGAGGCTACAGTCAGTTGGATACACATCATTTTTTAAAGCGGACGCCCCGAATCCCCACCCCATGATTGTTCTTCCTATGAAGATCGCCCCTCTGAGCTGAGACTGTATATTACTGTACAACCTATACCATGTTAAGTTTGAGGGAATGATGTCTCGAGTCCAAACCCCGCCCACACACTGATTCAGTAGGTGTTCTTGAGTAGCATTCTTAAAGTAAAGCGATTCAGTTTCTGTAGACTACATAGAAGGACTACAATGTATTCCAGGCTACGAATATCTCGACACAGACGCAGCTGACAACGAAATAATGTTCTTGCCAACGACAACAACCAGGCAAATCCGACCGCCGGAAGCGAAAACAACGACCACGTTCGCCTACTGTATGTGCAAATGCTGCTGTTTGCACATACCATTTTTTGGCTCCATAAATTTTTGCTTAGGTAGGTAACCTAGTAGGTAACGGCAAAATCTAGGTAGGTAGGTTAGGTACAGGTAGCTCGAATTTCGCGCTAGGTAGGTTAGGTTAGGTTACCTAAGCCGAAAAAAGGCTAGGTAACCTACTAGGTAGGTAACCTAGCTAGGTAGGTTGCCATCACTAGTGACAACATCATCAGCATTAGAATAAGTTCAGGCAAATGTCGTCACAGATTCGTGCGTGGGCGACGAGCACGCTCACGTGCATACGCACGCTTTTACCTATGTCCGTCTGCACCGACATGTTTTTTTTTCCATGGTGTTTTCAATGCGCACGCAAGCGGGAGTTGTGGCAGAGGCGACGAGCATATAGGGGGCTGCGGTGTGTAGCACGCCGCGACTGCGAGTCCAGCGAAAACTCGCGATCGATCACTGGAGAAAATAGGAAGCGGTGTAACTCTGGGCGCCCGCTGATTGCCAGCTCCCTGCAAGCGATTCGAGTGCGCATTGCCAGGGAACTGGGTCACCGTGTCACGCGTCACCGAGCGGCGACGGGGTCCGAAGGTTAAAGGAGAAACGCTGGCGCCCCGATTGGCATCTGTTGGCTCGCGTTGTTCCGGGCTGGAGCAACGCTCCACAGGCTCTACCAGTTCACTCGCTGCGGCCTCGCAGGCACTGATCGCCATTGTGTTCTGCATCTCAGCAGCCAAAAGTCAAGAGAAAACAAACCCATGGGCGCATTGTTGTCCTTACTGCGCTACAGGCGCTGGCCTCTGCCCGAGGGAGTGGACTCTCTGAAGCATCAGTCGCAGACGCTCAAAGACGGCAGCATGACCGCCCGTTGCGACCAGGCATCGCTGTCGTCGCTCTTGGACGATGCTGACGAGAGCAGCACGCTCTACCAGAACTTCCTCAATGGTCATCAGGTGAGCCGTGACACTGACAAATTCGAGTGGATACGGTAGCTATTTCAGCGATCATATGTACTTTATCTAACATTGCATTTTCGCCTGTATTTGTTTTGTGGAAATAAATGAGCGTTTCGCCTCTATGCTTAACGCCCAGGCCGGCGAGGCTCTTCAGAAGCCACCGGCCTTTAAATTACAGTGTATTTAAACAAAATGACGGGTTTATAATCACATTACTGAGAAAAAGTTGCGTGGGCGGCACTTCCTTCGGACTATTCAAAACTGCACGAACTTGAGGCGTAGTAGCGACGCTAGCAGAGCAGCATTAAAAGAAAGCGGCAAAAAGAAGAATGTTTAATACTAAAATGTTTAAATATTTTTCATTGTTGCAATCCAGCAGCTGATGTTGGCTTTCTGTCATGTTGGAACGATCTGTGAGTCAACACTGAAGGCTCTGCAGTCCGCATAAGCACGCTTCCATTTGAGATGTCAGAGGGGTCGGCAAAGTGCCTTGGTCGCAGGGCCACGTCAGACGGTCCATATGAGTAGCTGGCGTATTCGGATGTGTTGCAAACGGCTCACAGTTTCGGCTCGGCCCTCGTCGAACTTGGTGTCCCGAAAGGTCACAGTCCCATTTCCACAACTTGTAATCAGTCAGAAGAAACATGAACCACTGGCAGGCAACGAGAGCCACGTCTGTCTCTCGTCTGCGGCTCGTACGGCCAGGCCTGCAAGGCGCTCGATCTTCTCGACCACATGCCCACCGTCCAACTCGTCGTCGTCATGTCGAGTGGGCTGGACGACTCAGAGGGGACAAAGGGTGCCCCTGCTGGTGCCGCCAGCCGCCAGCGGGTTGGGAAGGAGACGCAGTTGGTTCGTTTTTAGAGAGCGCTGCTGCCGCCTCCGCCGAGAATGGTGTACACCTGCTGGAAATGGGCGACGTCCTCAAAGTCGGCTCGTCCAAGCCGCACCAGCCATTCCCTCCGATACCAGACGATAGGTGCGTCGGCGTATACATCATTGTCGCTTCGTGCAGCCAATTGTGTGTTAGTTATCTGATCCTCCACACGAGTGCTTCGATAGGCACTCCAAAGGGCTGCGTGCTCACACATCGGCAGCTGATGGCCGGCGTGCGGGGAGTAGCGGCCACTCTGAAGAGGGTCCACCTCATCACTGGCCAACACGACTTTCGTTCCACCCCGGAAGGCTCCCAGAATGCCCACTTCAGCTACATGCCGCCGTTTTTCATTACGGATCAGCTGGTGCAGGCACTGACGTTCATGCATGGCGCCAGGACCGGTTTCTTCTGTGGAGACGACAGCAGGCTGTTGGACGACCGTCAGGTAAAAGGGCGCTCATTGTTCCGTTAAGAGGGCCGCACGTTCAGCTCGTCGCCCCACACTTCCTAGTGATGGTAAAACGTAAATGACCTAAGAGTCCTGTCCTATATAAATAATATATATATATTCATATATTCCAGCAGACGTCTGCTGACCCATTTATGTACTTTGGCAATGACAACGATCCCGCTTTCTGTTTGTACAGCCGCGCATCCGCACGATGGGCCCACTCAGCGTCAACTGCAGGCCGAGAGGCAGACAAGAGAAGACAGGCGAGTCGGAGTGGCGCCGACTGCTGACTGACTCGTCTATCCACCACCGGGAAATGATTCGATGGGAAGGGAAACCCTACCTACCTGCTACCGAGAACCGAGGACACCGCTATTTGACGCTAGCAGATTCTCCTCCTCCCCCCTCCACCAATGGTTAGCTAACGTCTCTGAACGTATAGGTCCTCTAGCATTGTTCCTCTCCTGCAATATAGCTGCTCCCGGTGTCAACGCCCCGAGGGCGGTGTTCAACCTAGGGTGCCTGTGGGGGAAGCGGGTACTGTTTGAGGATTTTCTGTACGGGTTGCGGCAGATATTACATACCTAGCTGTACGTTCAGTGGAATACGCGACCTAGAGACGCCCATTGCAATGACTTTCCACTTGCCAGTGGAGCGCGGCAACGTGAGCATCGCCGAGTGGGTGGTCTTCCTGGAGCGCCAGTTCCACAACTGCACGGAAGGCTCGGTGCTGCACGTTCTTCACCATCCCCTGCGGAAGGTCGTCTTTAGCGCGTCCTACGGCGCTCTGGCCGGCTGCTGGCTGGCGAACGCGCTCTGTCTGCTCTGCCTGCTGCGGGTCGAGCTGCTGCGCTGGAAGGGAAGGCGATGCCAGCGAGGGGAGGCCGCTGCACCTGCTCTCCAGTGGTGTTTGATCCTCACCGACTTCGGCTACACCACACTGGCAGCGGCTGAGACGCGCGCACCGCCACGCACGCAACCACCAGCTAGCACAACGCTGTCTATCGCGGCTGTGCATCGGCCCGTGTACACTACAGTGCCCATGCATTCATACGTTTGTATATGTAGATTAGCCATAGGTATGTTTTTGACCGCAAAGTCCGCGCTCAGCCACTGCCCACGCCAGACTACTGTGTTTGCTCGCGGTCGACAACTCTCAAGCTAGCTTCGACGTCAGCATCTTGGCCAGGACCGTCCGGGATCGCATGGTCCAGCGCTCGGACATGTATCCGCCAACACAAGATGCACTGAGAGATGTTCAAGTGCTGCTCGTCTACCACGAAGCCTTTCTGAAAGAGTTGGCAAATTTGACGGCAGTCAACCAAATTGCAAGCAATCTGCCATTGATCCACAACGATGCCACGGCGTTTGTGGTAGTCAGCAAGGTGCTGCTGCTAGGCGCCGAGGCGGCGTTGATGTACCTGGGCGCTAGCCAGCCCCTAAAGTGGCGGAGCGAGGAGCGGAAAAGAATCGGCAACAGAATTGCGATTGCAGTCTGGACCACAAGTGAGCCTGACCCGCCTGGCACGCACGCACGCACGCACGCACGCACGCACGCACGCACGCACGCACGCACGCACGCACGCACGCATGATCGTGGCCTTCTTGTAGGTTCTCTCTTTCTCGTCCTGTACACCTTCTCCGACTACGAAGTGTTCAGCACGGTCATTCTGAAGGAGCGCTTACCCAGCGTCTTACCAGACCTGTTCTCCGTCAACTTTCTGGCGTCAATCACGTTCTCGCTAATCGGAGGCTCCATCGTCTCAGTGGGGCTGCTGTACACCCTACTCTTTGCGCGGCTGTCTAGAAGCCAGCGGGCAGCCATACGCCGGCCCAGCGCCGCGGAACTGTCCAGCAGGGTGGGCGCGAGGTTGAGACGTCGCTACTGCGCCTTCCTATCGATCGGTCTGCCCGTTCTCGTCTCGGCCGTCTCGCAGTTTGTGCTCCGCGTCACGTGGAGAGCCGACACTCAGTGGGCGCTCAGCAGGGCCCACGACCAGGCGTTTCTCAAGCGCCAGCCCGTCGACTGCGTGCACGCGAGGGCCGAATGCGGACCTTCTCTTCGCGATCAATGTTGTAAAATCGCGTATTTCAACGACCACACAAGTATGTAAATCTGTTTACAGTGCACGTAGGAGTACATGTAGGTTAGGCACGGCACTTGGTTGACAAGCATGGTTTTCCGCACGAGGCCTCCAGATATCTGTGCACAAAGATCGTGGCGCTGCTCAGCGTCTCAACGGCCTGCTTCCCGCTATGGCTGCTCGCCTGCGCTGTGGAGTCCCTGAACGCTCTCTGGCAGTTGCTGCAGCGCCGGAACAACACACGACAGCTGCAGTGGCAGCAGCAGCCACCGTCTGCCACCATGGACAACCGCAGCAAGGCTCGTATCAACAGCGAGGAGCGCCAACAGTGACACTGACTGTACATGTATGGCACTCTATTGGTGTCCCTCTATTTAGTTGTCTTAGTACTGTAACCTTTTTCGTCTACGCGTCGCTTGCAGTTCACGTCACGCCCACGATCCTTCTTTCAAAACCGAGCGAGGCAACGCACGAACAGACCGAATCATCGTGGTTGCAGTTGCACCGAACTACAGTGCGTACCAGTATTTCTCTCATATACCAAGAGCGTCACATCGTCTGCTTTTATTTTTGTGATCAACAAAAAGGCCAGGCGAAAGAACAGCAACCACTGCCATCAAACCAGACCAGACCGGACAGAGATGCTTTTATCACTCCTCGTGTCTTGTCTGTACAGTGTGAAGCCTTACAACCTGTCTGCGGTTGCCATTGCCAATACAACCAACGAGCTCCACTCAGAATACTCTATGGTTAAAACCACATTCTTATTCTAGTCACGTTTTGGACTGTCCAAAAATATGCTCTACCCAACGCAACGTTGAAGAGAATAGCGCAAAGTTAATGGCTTCAGTCGTTTCGATTGGCGTCAAATTCTTGCACGCTGGTTTCCTTTTGAGCACTGCTGGTGTTGAAGCGAGAATTGCGTTTGTAAAAGCTGTCGCCAATCGCAGTCAAGTGCAGACTGTGCGAGTTGACAATGACATGGAGTTGACAGTTGAGTTGACATTTTGCCAAATAATTTTGGCCAAATTTTATTGCCAAATAAATTTGCCAAATTTGTCAGATTGCACGCGCTCGCTTTGAAAGCGTAGTTCGAAGCGCTGACTCGATGTATACAACAACAGTGTGGCAAAAATGCAAATTTTCTTCGCTCCTCCCTCCCTCTCCATATTTTCGACTCGCTCTTCGTTTCCGCAAGTTCGTTGCATCAGAGAATTCATGGAAGCGGCGGGAAGCGCGGCGCTGCTGCCTCCGTGGTCCGAGGATACGGCGCGCGCCATGAACCTGGAGGAGACGCGGACGGGCGCGTTGGTGTCGCCGCTCTGCGTCGACTACCGACTGCGCGTCTGGCTCGAGGTCGACAGACGCCTCTTCCTGCCCGTCGTCGACACCGCCGCCCCCAGCGGACTCTCCCTCTGGGCCTCCCCGGACGAGACTTTGCCTCCAGCACTGCTCAAGCAAAAGGCCCTTTCCGCAACGTGTCGACGACAACCGTTCCAGACAATGACCGGTCTCTACTAGTGATGGCAATTTTGACGTTTTTCATTTTTAGGTAGGTAGGTTAGGTAAAACTGGTCACAAAGAAGCCTTAGGTAGGTTAGGTTAGGTAAGCTAGATCTTGCTGCTAGGTAGGTAGGTAATCGGGCAAATTCTTTAGGTTATAGGTAGGTAACTTAGGTAACTCCAAGTGTCAGGCAATAGTGCATGCATGTAGTGTAAACCTCCAAGTAGTGCTTGCCAGCACTATGCATTCAGCTTATCTTTACCCTGGACAGTGTTAGAGGAGGTTTTAAGAGTCTTAACTTTAAACTTTGAAAGCGCTCACCAAATCCAAAATGCAATAATCAAGCTTGTCAACATGTAACAGTGATTTCAGGCGTGTGTGTGTGCGTTAGGGATGAGCATGGGCCGGGCTGGCCCGGCCCGGCCCGGCCCGCCCGGCCCGGCCCGTGGGCCGGGCCGGGCCGGAATTCCAGGCCCGTTTTGCGGGCCGGGCCGGGCCGGGCCGGATGTTCTTGGCTGGCCAACGTAGATAGCTACCTAGGTAATGCATTGCAAGTATCGGCGACTATTCTGCACCGTATTAGCAACTTTGTATTCTATGACGCGCGTCTTTCGCGCTCAAATGGTGCAAAGGCCGTAAAATGGTTGTGAACTGCGATTCTGAGAGGTGGATGCGCCATTCCGTTAAGTAAATCACGCAAATTGGCATACGGTATTTCAGTAAATTGTGCACTGTAGTGACTGTACTCATTTCGTGTTGCGGGCCGGGCCGGGCCGGGCCTGCGATATTGAGCAGTTGGACGGGCCGGGCCGGGCCGGGCCTGGATTTTGAGGGTGCGGGCCGGGCCGGGACGGGCCGGACTATCTGGCGGGCCGGGCCGGGCCGAGATGTGCAGGCCCGTGCTCATCCCTAGTGTGCGTGCCTGCCCTGCCTGCCTGCCTGCCCTGCCTGTTTGCGTGCGCGCGTGTTCGCGTGCGTGCGTGCGTGCGTGCGTGCGTGCGTGCGTGCGTGCGTGCGTGCGTGCGTGCGTGCGTGCGTGCGTGCGTGCGTGCGTGCGTGCGTGCGTGCGTGCGTGCGTGCGTGCGTGCGTGCGTGCGTGCGTGCGTGCGTGCGTGCGTGCGTGCGTGCGTGCGTGCGTGCGTGCGTGCGTGCGTGCGTGCGTGCGTGCGTGCGTGCGTGCGTGCGTGCGTGCGTGCGTGTGTGCGTGCGTGCGTGCGTGCGTGCCGGTACGTGCGTGCTTGCGTTTGAAGTTGCTTGGTTGTTTGCCGTTAACATCCAGTGCGTGAAAACACCTCTTATTAATTAATGAGTGTAAGCAGTGAATACACTAATGTGAACTTCTTGCTGTATGCGCACAATTCAAATACGGAAAATTTTATAGCATAGCCTACATATTCTAAGAATCACAATCAAATCAGAATCCCCCGTCACAAAATCCTGGATCCGTCACTGATATACTTCACACTTTCTGCAGCACTAACAGGGTGAGGGCAGATGTTTCAATCTGGGCGAATCCAGAGTACTTGGAGGCGGCAGTATTGCAGGCTTTATGTGAGGCTACAGTCAGTTGGATACACATCATTTTTTAAAGCGGACGCCCCGAATCCCCACCCCATGATTGTTCTTCCTATGAAGATCGCCCCTCTGAGCTGAGACTGTATATTACTGTACAACCTATACCATGTTAAGTTTGAGGGAATGATGTCTCGAGTCCAAACCCCGCCCACACACTGATTCAGTAGGTGTTCTTGAGTAGCATTCTTAAAGTAAAGCGATTCAGTTTCTGTAGACTACATAGAAGGACTACAATGTATTCCAGGCTACGAATATCTCGACACAGACGCAGCTGACAACGAAATAATGTTCTTGCCAACGACAACAACCAGGCAAATCCGACCGCCGGAAGCGAAAACAACGACCACGTTCGCCTACTGTATGTGCAAATGCTGCTGTTTGCACATACCATTTTTTGGCTCCATAAATTTTTGCTTAGGTAGGTAACCTAGTAGGTAACGGCAAAATCTAGGTAGGTAGGTTAGGTACAGGTAGCTCGAATTTCGCGCTAGGTAGGTTAGGTTAGGTTACCTAAGCCGAAAAAAGGCTAGGTAACCTACTAGGTAGGTAACCTAGCTAGGTAGGTTGCCATCACTAGTCTCTACTACGCGCCCGTCGACAAAGAGGCGTACTTGAGGACCATAACTGTAACTGGCTGGGCGGGGCCCGGGTCCTCTCTCCACTCTTCACCTCCACCACATATCCAGCCGAACGCCCCCCTTCCCCCTCCTCTATCATTTCGACAACAAACAAATGACTAAAGGGTAGATGTCCGTTTTGACCTTTTTCGGAATTTTATCCTAGCACTCACCCCCCCCCCCCTCACTCCAGACCCCCCCCCCCCGGCCGGTTCTGCTGACCTCCTGTTACAGGCATGATAAGAATCGCGCACAAACCTGCAGACAATCAGTGTTTTTCGACAGACTATCCATTCCTTAACGGCAAACCGCGCTCCTACAGCCTGCCGTACGCTGCCTTGACTAGGTGAGGACGATGCTTGACGTGGACGTTGATGTCGTGTGTTGTTTTCTTTTAATTACGCGCTTCTACTGGTGGCAGGGTACGAAGGTGTGGACGACTTGTCGTTTCGGTCGTCTGGTGGTCGCTCTTATTCAAACTGCAGGATGCGCGACCGTTTGACCGCTCAACCACGGTGACCATGGAGAACATCCTGGGACTCAAGCGCTCCTTCTTGGCCATCAACGACGACGGACTTCCGGTCGTCTTCTTTCCGTGCGTCCTTCTTGTGTGTTGTGTTCCCCACCCCCCCCCCCTCCCCTACAATTGATTGTTTTTTTGTCGACAGCACAAGCGCGCGCTGATTGCCAATCATACCGGAATGGGTTCAGAAAGGAGGACTACAGTCGATGGATCGTCTCCATCTGGGTGGACCCGCATGGGGAGCGGGGGCGCGGCTTCATCGCGTTCGCTCTCAGCCTCCTCCCCTTCTGCGCGCTGCCCTCCAGCGCCGTCGTAGCCGAAGTCGTCGACAATTCGCCCAGAGGTGACCGTTGGGCGTTGCG
The DNA here is from genome assembly GCA_030248085.1 of Paralinhomoeus sp. GSCO2_6. Classification (NCBI taxonomy): domain Eukaryota; kingdom Metazoa; phylum Nematoda; class Chromadorea; order Monhysterida; family Linhomoeidae; genus Paralinhomoeus; species Paralinhomoeus sp. GSCO2_6. The sequence continues at coordinate 78,062 of JASAMY010002261.1, forward strand.
TGCGTCCGTCCTGGTGAGCCCATCATGCTCGGCTGCACATTGCCTCTGAGCGACGACGGATAGGGACAGTCGTTTGTCGCAGGCGCAAATGCAGCTGGGCTACGGCGACGAGAGACGCTACGACGATCAGATCCTCAATTTCGACAGCGGAGCCGAGCACATTCTCGTCAACAGCAACTCGGACTTGGCCGAGCGCCGTGATGACTCCTTCTGCTTATCGATCTGCTTTTCGATTTTTGAACAACGCAAAAGCTGCAGTAGCAACAGCAGCAACAGCAGTACCTATAGTACCGTGAGGTCAGTAGTTATTCTCTTTGAAAACACAGGGAATGATTACGGCGACGTGAGACCACTGCTTTCGCGAGGCATCCCAATGTCGCCAGCCAGAGCGACGTTTGCTTTCGACTGCGACTACCTACTGACAGGGTAATCAGTACATCAGTGTTAGGGTACATACAATACCTACTGTGATAACATATTTCATGATTTCACCAATACAGGCTGCCTCGATTCACTATTCTCTTCGCCGACGACTCAAGCAGCAGACTTTGCCAGTCAATCCTTTTCCGTTTGAAAACTGAGCGACATTCAAACAGATTGCAAATGAGTGGGCGTTTGCCAAAAAGCGCAGTTGCATGTCCGCTGCTCTGGGTGGGGTCGTTAAAAGGTTCGTGCTCGAGCCGCACGACTTGGTCCGACATTTGACGGCCACAGAGACAAGGAAAGGCGCCAGCGCTTATCGCAACCTCAAAGCCGGGGGTGTCAAGAACATGTCCAACATCTGCCAATCGCTCGTACACGAACGTAATCTTGGCGTCCAACTGCGCGTCGCCCTTGCAGTCTATTTCCGCCTGACATTTCTTCTGTAGTTCATCTTTTTTAATTTTGATTTTTTATTTCAATTTAGTGAAAATTCTCAGTACACTACACAAGTAGAAACGAGTAAAGCAACTAAAAATATATGTGAGGGCGATGACGGATCAGTCTATTTTTGGGCGTTCCCTTCTTCAGAAAGTATTATGTCGAGTTCAACTACAGACCCGACCGTCCCAAGATACTCATCGCTGAAAAAAAGGAAGAATGTTGATTTTGATCCGTCCATGCTTGCTTGTGTTGTTCGAATTTCTTGGCGCAGTGTTGCAGACATTGGCGCTCTAGTGTTTGTCTGTGCCCAAGCCCAATCGCTCAGACAAGACACACACGGCACCGCACGGACGCACGCACGGACGGACGCACGCACGTACGCACGGACGGACGCACGCACGTACGCACGCACGCACGCACGCACGCACGCACGCACCTACGCACGCACGCACGCACGCATTGTCGTCAGTCACGTACTCGGTTACGTACTACTTTAGAATTCTGTTGCACCTACGCAGGATTAGGCGTACTGAGAGTTTTGAAACTGGCGTAGTGTTTGCACAGCCAGCCATGCGCGCAAGCACATGTGCGTAGCAAAGCAATAGCAATTGTGTCAGGAAGCTTTTCTACAGGACAAATGCAAAGCAGAGGAAAAGGAAGACAGGTGGCCCCTTGCTGATTTTTTTCGCTGATAGGTTGCGCAATGAGAGAGCTTCACATGCCTGGACACTGAATTCATGCATAACACACTCAAGGACCTCATCGTACCGCATAATCCGTCGGGCAAAAAGCTGCCGGATAACCACGTTCTGCTAACAGGAGCACTCGGGTGCGCAACTGCACGTGGTGCGTCCTGTTCAAGAGCTGATACACAGAACTCGCCCTTCACCATCCCACGCAGTATCACTATCGGCGTTCTCAGTTCGAGGTGACCGCCGTTTGAGGACACGTCTCCGTGTTGTAGAGACGACACACCCCAGAAAGAATTGTGTCTGACAAACAAAAATAATTTGCGACCAAAGAATGAAAGTGCACACCTCCTACTGCTGCTGCTCGCGGCTGCGGTGGCGCTGTTGAGTGGGCCGAGCGACGCTTGCCGACGTGCGTTCATCGCCTTTTTTTCAGTGGCGTATTGAGGAGACAGGCGATGCATTGGGTGGGAGGAAGGGGTGCTCACGTTCGCATTCAGTACCTCATCTACCGTAAACCCTATTATTAGCTCCCCGGAAATGATTGTTTCATTCGAGTTCTAGGAGGGTGTATAGGAGGGCTAATTATGAAGGGGCTATATATATAGGGCTTACGGTCTCTGTGCACAGCACCAAATGCGTCACGATCTTGAATTATTGTACACCTACCTCGAGTGCATAGACACGAGTCTATAGTCTATAGACACGCAGCGTTTTCCTTTTAGGGAGAAGTCGTTAGCGCGTCGCGCTGAGCGGCGGTGAGTCATTCGCGTTCGCGCACATCTTGTCGGACGAGCTGACCGTACTCGACCACCGAAAGCAAAGGCTACTCGCTTACGGCGCCAAGCTGCCCCAGGTATACTTACATACATAGTGTGCACGCCGTATACGAAAGCAAGCACAAAACGGACATAGCAAAAACGAGGTTTGTATTGCTGCAACAAGCAGCGACAGAGTCAGTCAGGACCGCGACGGTAAACCACACACGCGGTATACAGTACGAAGGGCGGTGTATAAAACATACAACATTGTATCGCTATCATTGCGTCGTTTTTTTCCCGCCCACGAGGGAATGTGGTCCAACCACCTGGGAATTTTGAGCCAAAGCCCAACACTGCCTTCCACCAAAGCAACGACAAAGTTCATCCATATCATAGGAGGATGGTTGGTGGGGTGAAAATCTGGAGGAGGAAGGGGGTTGGGGAAAATAGGCTTTTGCCGATTTTTAGTCAAAAATACACTGTAAATAACCTAAAATAGGCACCTTTAAAATTTCTGGGAGGGTGGTGGGTGGGGTTTCGCACAAAACTGGAGGGGGGTTGGGGGAGGGTGTGAGTATGGTCAAAACCAGCACCTGGGGGAAGGAAACTCCCCCCCCCCCCAAAAACACCTCTCCCAGTTACAGGTATGAGTTCATCCCTTGCCCAAGAGGATCAGGGTGGGACTTGAACACACGAAAACAAGCGCGCCGATTCGACGCCGAATGTTTGAGCTACTCGCTGTGTTTGATTCTGCACATGCTCGCGTTCAGTAATTACCCTGGGCTCTCAAACAACTTCACAACTCACAAACAACAACAACAAACAACTCAAACAACTCAAACAACAACAACTTGGTTTCAAACAAAACTTTCTCCTTACTATTGGACGAGAAAGCGGCATCTCGGTGTGACCGCTCGCAGGCTGCGGCTGCGCACGTGACAGCGACGGTGGACGGGAGGATGGTGGTAGCGGGAGGCAAACGCATGGAGGGCTCCCGCATCGTGTCGTCGCGAAACACCTTCATCGTACACGGCCACACCACTACGGTCGGCGCCGAAATGCCGACATCGAAAAATTTCTTGCGCAGCAGTGCTAGCATTGGTGAGCGAGCGCGCGCGCGCGCACGCACGCACGCACGCACGCACAAGGTGCGTTTTGCAGGGGACGTCCTCTATCTGTGCGATGACTCAAGCCCTCTGACATCGTTTGACCCAGCGTGCCTGAGCTACTCGGTTAGCGAACAAATGGTCGCGGCTAAAGGCCAAGCTTCCCATCAAGCCCGATCTACATACTACCCATGAAGATGGCTGCCGATAGAGAACGCTACCTTTATTCTCTCTTCACTCAGCTACCATCCAACTTGCAACATTCCGCCAGGCACCATACATGCATTGTGTACAACGAAACTTGCACTAGAACCTCGGAATTCTAGTCTGCCGAGGAACGACGAGAAGGCGCTGCTGAGAACGCAAGGAGTAGCCAACGTCGTGTCCGACTCGACACGCGGGACGCCAACGCGGAATGGACGCTGGAGAGTCGCGCCGAGGACGAGGACTCGATGTTCCCTTCTGCGTCGTTTCGTCGTAGTTGCCGTCGTCTTCAATTCTTCCAGGAAATTCTAGACTCATTCTCGCCGGCGTCTTCGTTCCGGCGACGCAGCGTCTGCTGCTGTGCGGCACCGGTGAGGATGGCAACCTGATCGTTCCCGCGTGCGCTTACTACGAGCCGACGACGAAGCAGTGGAGCCGGGCGCCGACGATGAACAGCGGCCACGACGCCTCCTTCTCGCTGTCGCTGCTCCACTGCGACGGTCGGACGTTCGCCTTCCCCTTCCGCGCCTACGCCAACGACGCGGCCAAGGTCCAGACGCTCGTCGACGGCGCCCCCACTGGACGACGCTCGACGTGGACAGCGCCAACAACGGCGCCACCCTCTTCGGCGCCGCTTGCCTCAAGCAGTGACCCGCAGCAGTCCGCTTTCGTTCCATAGGCTTTCATTCATTCACAAATGACAACCCAAGCTGGCATTCTATCCCAATTCAATTTTGAGTGAAGAGAGCGATTTGAAGATTTGACCTTGAAAATATGTGTTATTGCCTGTCGACAAGTCGCCCTTCGACTCCCTTTTATCCCAGCAGAGGTGTTGCATCTTTACCATTCCAATTCAAACTGAACAGAGCAAATGTAAAAGTTCGCTCGCAGTATTCGGATCATACTGTAAAAAAGTTGCCTAACTCGGATTCTCTTATTACTTGAGACTTGTCCTCTAAAATTTATTTAAAAAAGTGGGCGCTCGAACCTTTTCGTATAATTCGATTGTACT